>JAEMWC010000493.1:100000-172500 GCA_016490735.1 Pachyseris speciosa
TCTGTGACGAAACTCTTTGTTGCTCTTGACAAATCCTGTTTATCCGAACAACCTGAAAAATGAAAAAAAAAAATTAACAGTTTAAATAAACGTCCTATTATCATAACCTTTATAGTCATCAACTGCACGGTTCGGCAGTGACTTTAACATAATAAATGCAGTGCTGGAGGAACGCCAGTATTACAGTCCGGCATTATGCTTCTGACTCAACACAGTTAAATCGTTTAGGGCGAAAATTAAAGGTAGGCAGTGAAAGGTGAGTTAATATGGCTGCTGATTTTCGCTACCTATATTGTAACTAGTTTGAACCCATGCATCATATATATCATAACTTGGTCAAGCACGATATTCCTGAAAAGGAACTGTTTCAGGACTGAGACATTGATTGGTGTTTCCACAACTTGCAGCTGACTGGAGGCCATTGATGAGTTTCCACTGATACGACTTTTGTCACTCAAATGTCCGCAGGTGTATTATTGGTAAAATTAGTCAGTTCGTCTACTTTTTATCCGTTGTTGATGTCGCCAATAAGACTTTTCTAAACTGCAGGAAGTTGCTGGCAACTGTTCAGCGGTTCATGTTTGTTAGTGTCTCTTCTAATCCAGTAAACCGGCTTTCAGGACCCAAAACCGAGCAATAATGGGTGTTAAGGCAAAACATGCGGAGTATGTTCTCGGAGTACATAAATCTGATGTTTATTGTAAATTAATTTGGTAACAAGTTAACCAGATTATGTATGACAAGAATTTTAATAGATCACAACTTCAGTGTAAATAACTTACCGTCTGTGTTACAAGAGAACCTTTTTTTATTATTTCCTTTCTGGTCACGAAGATTTTGTACCCTAAAAGATTGACGAAAGAGATACATTTATTTTGAAAACTGAATCGAACACCTTTAATGCTTACTGCTGAGAATAGGAGGTTCAAAGTCTTTCTTCCATTGAGGGAAACATTCAGATAGGAAAACATTACAACACGTATCACCGATTGGTATGTGTTGTTGGTGACGGATGGTAAGAATGTTCGTCAACAGTTGAAGATCTTAGTGCAAAAAGAGCGTCATTCGCAATCTGGCCTTAAATCCAAACTATCATTTGGCATGAAAACGCTGGTCGGTATCTATTTTATTTTGTAGTCTAAGGAGTAAGGGCTAAAATTAAGTATCTGACGCATAGTTCATTTCTTTGGTTTGGTGCTTTTCAAAAAAGCCATGCCACGGCCAGTCACTTCAGTTAGTTCAGTTCGAAAGGTAAAGTAATACACTAATTCTGTGATATCAGGCTTTCAAATCGCAAAGTAACTGCAGCCTTTGATGTTTCTAAAATGATATTCAGTCTGTAGACCGAAGGAGAGAGAATTTAATGGAAATGTGATTGATTTTAAGGCCAATAAATCATCACTTGCGCGCTTCCTGCACCCAGTCCTACAATTACAGAGGGTCTCAATTAATGGCGTTGACCGTCAACTATCAAATGGACCAGCACATCACTTACCACTGTAGTCGTGAAAGAGTCTCCCTTAAAGTTGCTTGGTAAAGGATTCCGCAACCTACAAAATACAGAAGGAAATTGAGACTGTCGGTTCCATCTTTCGCAACTATCGGCCGTTTATTTGTTTAAAAAGTGTATATCCCTATGGTGAATTCGAAGCAATTTCTGCATGGTTTCATTGTGCTTCCTAAAAGGACAAACGGGCTATTGTAACTTAACCACGCTTAAACGTAGAAAACAAGAAAGCTCAAAAATGATAATCTTTAGTGGATTGTGAATTAAATGAATGGTTTTATTTGGTTTTTTTTTTTAGAAAAGTTTAGGTCTTTTGACAGCAAATTGTGTTGAGATTAATTTTAGTCAGCGCCGAGTGTCTGAATGACATCCGATAAATCGATACACCCAGTTGCTACTATTTACAAAACCTAATTTTTAGTATATCGTAAAATGATTTTGTAAACTAGCAAACTGGCAAATAACTTATCTGCTGTCAGCCTTCAACTTAAAAACCTTATTTTCTTATTTTTACGTTTGAGCGGGGGCTAAAATCTGTTTCCTTTGTAACACTAGTGTACATTTTCTCCACCTCCCGCCTCGATTAGTTTAAGCTAACAGAAGAACAGAACAGAACAGAACAGATTTATTTACATTTCCATCTTTACATATTTTTCATAATTTCTGAATATATAAATTCTCCATTGTGTATTTTCATAGATTTTTACTTTAATGTTGTATTTGAAAGAGGAATATACCAGCTGCGAGGTTGTGTACAACATTCCCTTTTTTCCTTTTTTTCCCCGCAGGGTTTGGCTCAGACTGTGCCAAAACCCGAAGAGGCATCATTGTATTCCGAGCGTATATATACAAATTACTTACAGTATTTGCTCCTGCAGGGTTTTGGCCCAGAGGCCAAACCCGAAGAGGCACTCTAGGAGTCCCCGTGTAAATATATACAAGGAATTTCAAAAAAGTAAGAAATATGTTTGTAGTATGGGATGCGTTCACGATTTGATGCGGAAACTAGGCGCGCAAGGTGGTATCGGGTACCATTCTTAATTTTATATCAAATATGTGACACGTAAATTTCTAGCAGTGTGCCGTTCTCAGAAGGAAAACACAGCTTTTAAACCTGTAAATCAAAATAACAAGACCCATGGAATACTCGACAGCTTAAACAGTGGAAATCGGTTAGTTTATAGCGAAGAAATCCCTCTTCGAGGACAAATGTTGGCGAAGAGACATGCGCTTTCACTGCGAATCATCACAAGAATTATTGACCTTCTCCGAAATGTTTGAGCGCTTCTGGAGGGTCTATCTTTCAAAAAACTACACGTTTGAGTGTGACTTTATACCGTGCTTTATATTTAATTGACCGACTTGGTATTCCAAGCAGTTTTGCGAAAAACAGGCTCAGTTCGATGCAATAAATTGTCCTCGTATTCGCTTGCCTTTGTCTTCGCGTAGATTTATGTATCAGTCAATTCCAAAAGCGCCCATCCCACCCCCGGGCATACTCCGGGTATTTGATCCGAAATTTGTCCCGCACGGTGGAGCATTTGACTATCGGCTAAAAATTGGTCAGCGGTCTCCAGCTAAAGGGTTTCGCGCGTCTTTCGCGCGCAAATTTGTCAAATATTCATTCATTCACCACGGGTACCGCTTCGCTCCCTTCGCTTCAAGATTCCGCGTAGGTTTTCCATTGCTTACTAAATATACAGTTGATATGCCTTTATTCAAAGTTTGGAGTGCCGCAAAAAAGAGATCGGAAAAGAGTTTTGGCAAACAAAACTGGACGAAAAAAGGGATTTACCTGTATAGCAAATTTAAAGCAAATATATCGCAAATGCCACATTTGTTCATGTTTGCTCAAATTGCCGCAGGACAGATGATCAAATTTGCCACATTTTTGCAACCATAGCAATGCTAATAAATGCCGTTTTTGCTTCAAATTTGCCCCCATACGAAAAAGCAGAGATAACTTAATTTTTTTCTAGACATTTACATGGTAGTAAAAATTATGCCAAAACTGACATTTTGAAAGTTCTTTTCCAAAGTGGTAAATGTGTTCAAAGTATTGTTTTGAACATTTTTGCAATTTTTGCTCAACATAGTAAATGTGACCAAATAACCAGTTTTGCACATTCCTGCTCGGGATAGTAAATGTGATCAAATAACCATTTTTGCTCAGTTTTGCTCAGGATAGTAAAAGTGATCAAAATATCATTTTTGCACATTTTTTCTCGGGATAGTAAATGTGATCACATGATAATTTTTGCACATTTTTGCTCAGGATAGTAAATGTGATCAAAATACACCTTCCTCACATTTTTCTATATCTTTTCTGACGATGGTAAAATCCATGTATTATTACAGGTATATTGTTCAGGATAGCAAATGCGATGAAATAATAAATATTGAACGCGTTTACTTTTCAGGCATGAACTCAGGCTTATCTGAATATCTCTGTTTTTCTGTGTTCTAAGTAAACAAACCCGGAGAAAACTTCGCGAACAAAACAAAACAGCCATCTAAATCTATGAACTAAATCAAATATTGTTTCTGCCATTGATGTACTGGAGAAAACTGAACTTCAGTATTTTAATATTTACAGCTACATAACTACTCAAAAATTAAAATACGGAGGCAGGTTTAGTGAAAACTATTTCTAGTATAATATAGTCTATATACCGGACGAAATCTCGAGTTGGCTAAAATGAGGGCTCTTAAGTTTCTTGGAGCGTGATGACGTTTCAACCATTTGAGCGCGCTTGAGGTTCTGCTAGTTTATGACGTGTATCAGTAAAAAATCTTAACCCTTTTACCTTTCCTGGCAAATTAAAAGAATTTCTTCTTAAAACTCAATCCAGTAAGTGAAATCATGCCAACGACTACCTATATATGTGCTTATTTTTCGTCTTGGTTTTTAAATGTGTGTATCTGTTGTTGTTTCTGTGTTGTTGTTGTCGTAGCTGCTACAATTTCTTTAATTACCTTTCTTTAACTAGGGGCTAACTAGAAAACTTAAGTTTATTTAGCCCCTAGACACCTTTGAATTGTAATAGTTTAGCTTTTCTTTTCCTCTCTTTTAACAGATCTAAATTCCTTTAAAAAAATGTAATGCTAATTGTAAGAAAAAGGTGTAAATAATAAAGATGGTTGTTGTTGTTGTTGTTGTTAGCCGAACGGAGTTGTGGGTAATGAAGACGTCACTGCTTTAAATGGAGGCGGAATATCATTTATGAACACAGAAGCACATGGTTTGTTGAGGTAAGCGAGGTTTTGAATTTTTAAATTTTCTGGTTACACTCTTCGAATAAGAAACCTTGAAGCCTTTGAAGCAGAAGCTTGCGGGATCGGAGAACTGATCCAAAACACACAAACATTCCCGGTGCGAGTCATTTCCTGCGACTGAGAGCAGCTGAAAGACTCAGGTACACAAATCTTTTCCATTCTGAGAGACTCAGCGTAAAACCCATTCCAAAACTACGATTTGTCAGACACACGTCACTTCCAGTGACTGAAAGACTTTGTTGCACGTTGGAGGCCTACAGTCGAATTGGAAGTCAGCTGTGAAGTTGAAACCAGTCACGCAACATTTCAAGAGACCTAGTTAGTTGGTTTGCAGCTCGAATAATACATTGTGTATTGCTGTTTACTTATATTTAATACCTCTTACTAACCGAGTTCGAGGTCCGTACTGTAAGTTACGGACCGAGTTTTTTCCCGTTGATTTATGGCCCAAGCACGAAGCGCGCGGCCATAAATTAATGGGAAAAAACGAGGATCCGTAACTTACAGTACGGACCGAGAAAACGAGGTTAGTAAGATATTTATTATATCTCTGAGGTTAATCCGGCGCGCAGAAAAGAAAACTAGTTGAAGTCAAGGGGGCCGTACTGTAGAATACGGCCCGCAAAGTTGACCAATCACAGCGCGCGTACTAAGTAAGAGATATAATAATAACGTTTATTGCTTGTAGGAAAACTTTAGATTTGTCATCTATTTGCCATTCTCGCGCGTGGAAAGACGAGAAAATTTTCAGAATGCTTTATGAATTCTGTTATCGAGAAACGTGGATTTATTCTCGTGCAGTTGATTGCTGTTAGGTTTTCTCACCTTTCCGCGAGAATGGCAAAAGAATGCAAATGAAAGTTTTCCAAAAAGCAACAAACGGTATAAATATACGTCAACAGCAATACAAAATGTACTATTATTCTTAACAGCAGGGACAGTTTTAGTGTGAACTATTACTAGTACTAATTAGTTTACTTTAATTTATTACGTGTAAACTTTTTCATGTACAATAAAGTTTGTTGTTGTTGTAAAGTTTGTTGTACCTTTAAGGAACTGAGTGTCTGAAGTTAAATATGATAAAAGTCAATTTGAAGACCTTCCCTAAAAAGGAGGCATAATATCGATTTTGCCGCCTAAAAATTAAAAAAAAAACTCTAAACTCACTCTACTTTGGCATCCATCATTTCCATTTGACCATAAACGATTTTAAACCAGCGAGTCAAGAGACCATTCGAAGAACCAGCAAGTCCTAAACTCTCTACAACATACACAACAAAAATGACACACAACTATATTTTGCATGATCAGCCACGACTTCCACTGTTCTATGAACATTAACTTTCAGCTTATCACCCACTGCTTGATTGAAAGTTCGATTCTGAACAAAGGCAACAAAACATGGCAGAATACACCGAGGACGGAGATGAAAACACTGCAAAGCGAAACGGAATGTAGAAGTCGACGAAGTCGTTTCTAGATCCTTCGACCAAAGTAAACTCTGTCACGTGATCTAAGCCGAAATATATAATGGCTGGGTTGAGTACTTAACCCGGCATTGACTACCAGTCGTTTTTACGTTTTTGGACTGATTTTCCACCTATAAACGATCCATATCATTTCATGACTCCTTATTTGAAACTACCAAGGAAAAGTGGTGCTGTGCTAAGACTCTGGAGGGTCAAGGTTTCTAAAAACGTCATTCTGACGTAGCTATTTTTCATCCGTGGAGCTACAAGAACTGCCCAAGTTCGGTTGGCTTGTGATTTTTGCTAAGTTTACAGCCATTTTTTATCTTTAGTGGCTGCCTGATGAGCATCAGTAAGCGTGACGGTAGCTAAGAGTCTACTTTCTCAAAGAATCGAGCAAGGTGATGTACTTTGTTGTCGAATTTGGCTTGTTACTCGACGAACTGGGAATTTGGCCAGTCGGACACTTAGTACCTTTGGGACTCGACTATTGATGAATTTCTCGACCTACCGCCGCATATTTTGGAATTTGTGAGCACTGAAGATGACCACAAGCAGGAATTTTGGGCGGTAGGTCGGAGTAGCTGTAGACTTAGTTTATATGTGAAAGAATTGGGGGAAGGAACGGGCGCTGTCAAAAATTCTCGTTATTTCCCAGCACGCAATGCAGTCGAGATGTTGAAAATGGCAGGAAGGCCCGAATGCACTGAAACAAAAGGCTGTATCTACGCTCAGGAGAAGAATATGAACAAAAAAAGTCATTTGTAAGCTAGAACAACGTCTGAATTTTGTTATGATGGTTGAAGTTTGGTTTTTCGACGATGATTTCTTTAAAAAACATAAAGGCAAAAAGGGGCATTTTTGTCGTTTCTCTTTTACGTTAAAAACGGTCAGTTTCGTTCTTGTCCAAACTCAAAAGGCCATGTTTGGTAAGAATCGCTACGTTTCTTGTGTTTATTTGATATCTAAATTTAAAGGACATTCCATTTCGTGCTCACAACTGACAGTAAAGGCAATATTCGTGCGATTGAGAAAGTTGCAATGTTATGAAGCATGGGAGTCTTGTGCGGCCGGTTTTGGCCGGCACGGGCGCCAATGGGTTAAGGTCGCTTTCATGTCCTATGCAACTCTTGTCAACATGTCTACGAATGTTGACTTACAGCTCACTTACCACTTAATCAATCCTTAATTCCGAAGGATACAAACAAAAATGGCGGAGCTACCCCTTTTCAGAACTGAAAGCAGAACTCATTTCTGGCTTTCTCCATCAAATTACATTATAACATAGCAAATAAATTCGTGTAATCAAGTTCAATTGTGCGAGCGTACTGATATTGGCACTGTGCATGCTAATGACGTTTGCGTCAAACTATCCCCTGACCGGGTTAATGTTATAAAACAATTCGTTCATGCGTCAGCTGTGCGCTCATCCAGACATGAAGCACCGGCGCCTCGAGCAACTCCTACGCATCATCATTCGTGCTCTCCAAACTTCCTGCGTGCTTCATATCTCTATGAACGCAGGTTGACACATGAAACAATTGTTAAAATGACTGGGAATGTTCCTTTGGGATGATCCAGATCAGGATCCATGATCCAAGATCACTCGGATCATGGTACATCAAAGGAATCGAAGAATCCACTCTGAGAAAGGCTTCTTCGGTTCCTTTGATGTGCCATGATCCAAGTGATCTTGGATCATTGATCCTGATCTGGATCATCAGTTAGGAACGCACCCTATGACGATGGCAATGACAGTGCGGTTCCTAAGACTATTCATCAAAGAAATTTACCTCTCACTTTTATTTTCTGGAGTCTACTCCAGCGACCGGTTAGCTCAGTGGTAGAGCACCGGACTACCGTGCGAGAGGTCGCGAGTTCAAACCCCGGCCGGACCAACTCTCAGGGTCATTAAATAACTGAGGAGAAAGTGCTGCCTATGTAATTACATCTGCAAAGGTTAGACTTTCTAGTCTTCTCGGATAAGGACAAAAAACCGTAGGTCCCGTCACACAGCTCTCACAGCTCTCACAGTTCTTGTGGGACGTTAAAGAACCCACACCACTGCTCGAAAAGAAAAGGGGACGTAGGCCCCGGTGATGTGGTCAACCTTCATCGGTTGTGGGAATGGGCAGGAAGGGCACCTTGCATGGGACCTAGGAGTCCCGTTCGTGCTTACCCCTACTGGGTAGTCCTGTACCCAGTAAAAGCTATAGTAAATACTCCAATTTCCAATTCACAACATATCTATGATTTTTATTCGTATCCGAATCACATAAACAGCAAGTTTTTTTTTTCCTGGTAACACGTGCACCACGCGTGTATAAAAGAGGTTTAATTAAAAATTGTTTATTCTCAGTGAGCTCAACAGTTATCCAGCCACCTCAAAACACCCTGATGAAAATGTCCATTATAAACAAGGAAATAATTGCCTTTATAAAATTGAAATAGTTCCAGTTCTTACTTTCAGCTGTTCTTACGTTAAACACTCAAAAAGCAAAATACGCATTATTTTATAAAGCTTGGCCGTGTGCGAAACAGTACCAGCTTTGTCAATGGGGCCATTTATATATCATGACTTTAGCCGCAATGGTCAAATGACTTTAGCAACTCTTGCAAAATTTCATGGTTTATACAGTATTAGTATCTCATTTAACGTTATTTGACCAGACTGCTTTCCGGCAATTTATTGGGTATCACATCCACCTGCTATTTTCCTAATATACGCTGTAGCTCCACGTCTTTAATTAGAGGGAAGCCTAAGCAAATTCTCTCCGCTTGAGTTAACTCTTCCTGTTTACCCGACAAACTGTTTTCATCCGAGCAACGATGGTTCTCTTTTCTTTTCTCTTTTCTTAAACCCGAGTAAGAAAGTTCAACAGCACACTTTTTTGTTTGTTTTCTTTTCCTGTCTATTAATTCAAAACAGATCACCTTCACTTCCCAGTTACGTTCTCTGCAACATTCCGATCAAATCACTAGTCAGTGTAGTCAATATGAGAACATATTAATTGTGGGATATGCATGGTTCCCCAGGCCAGAATCTCACACAAACGACTGGAAGGCAAATAAACATTTTTTGCGAAGATTTTGTGGTATTTCTCTCGGCATTATTTTATTTGACAGTTTCCACTCTTAAGTAGAATCTGATCGAATCTGGGTTCTGAAATAAACCTGCACTTTTCGTTTGAAATTAATTTCAATCAACATATATTACATGCCGCAAGCACAATTAATTTTGGATAAAGGCACACTAGATTATATTAGAGCCTCATGCAAATTTGTTAGGACATGCAAGAATGACTTGTTTAACAAAACAGCTCATACGAAGTGACGAATGAAAAAATAAAACTCCATCTACGTTAGTACAAATTAACTGCCAACACTTGAATGGGTGTTTCTTTAGCAATGCAGTCCTGTTGGATCCCACAAACCATCAACTCATGGACATTAAATAACTGAAATTTCAACTGCGAGAAACAGCAGAACACGGCTTCTGACAAGCGTCGACGTGTTTATAAAACTTGGCCGTAACAGGAATAATTAGCTCTTGACGCAATCACTCTAAGAGGTACGTATAATCCACATTTCTATCAAAGCATGGTTTTCATTGAGCCGACCAGAAGCGAACTTAAGCCACGTGCGATGTGAGACGCAATGTGCAAGTTGCTTAGAAATCTCAAACTGCTACAACGCACACGAAACAATACAACCCAGCTGTTGTAGTATTTTGGATGAACAATATCAAACATGACTTTAACTTTTCCAGGAACATTACGTTCACTTTATTACTCACCACTTTGGCAAAACCTTACTTTCTACAGAAACCGACAAAAAATGTCAGGATTGAAGACACTGGAAAAGGAAAATGAATACAGATGTCCCTTCCGGCTTTCTTTTGCTTGATCAAAATGAAATAATTGTCGAGATAAGCGTCGATTATTTCAACTTCACACAAGAAGTGATACGAGAAGGACAGGCCTAGAGGTTGGAACTTATCCATAGTGAATTTAACTGTTAGTTTTTTTACGTAGCCTACTCAGTTTCATTTCATGTCAGCATATTAATTTTATTTTGATTGGCCAAAAAATTACATCAAACGTAAACATTAAGTTTTCCCTTCTTGAAATAAATCATAAAAGCTGAGTCTATCACAGGCAGCCCAGACACACTGTATGTGTAGGTATAAGCTTAATGTTCTGCATAGGAGTCAAAATATTGATGCAAGAGTTCAAAAATAAACATTGTTTCAATTTAATATCACTATGTGTTTGTTTGTGTTGTTCAATAACTGGCCTATTTTGCGGTGCTTCAGGCCGGTTCGCCTGCTATATTAACGGCGTCGGAGCCATCATTTTAGAGCAAAATTCAGGGTTTATAAGGTGTCTAAAAGTTCTAAATATTGTAAACAAAAACTCACTTATCTTTAGCTGAATGTTTCCTGGTGTGGTAATTTTTCGCTTTTTGCCATCAGAGGGATCTTCCATTAAAGAATTCTTCTTTAAGCTTATAACTACGCATACAGTATGTCTGGGCTGCCTGTAAGTCTATTCAAAAGCCTCTTGACCCCTCTTCGCAGAGTTAAGTCACAAACCTTCTTCCAAAGACCTCGGATAAAACCGATACCTCAGTGCTACTTTAAATTCTCTAGCTGTCTGACTGTTATTTAAAAACAGGCATACAATTTTGGTCATGGGATAGCAAGCCTCATTCATCTCATTTTAAGTCAGGAATGGCTTGTTGTACAAATTTAGTTCAACTGATCCTCCCTGCCGAATGAAAAGCGACAGAAAAAAATGCCACTTGGAAACTGAAACCCAAACCATGCTACAATTTTACTGTCAACACTTGTACTTGTTGTTAGGATTCTTTAGCAGACAATTTAAGTCACAGAAATGTTTAGGAAACACACTTTACTCTTCCAATTTCCGAGGCATTTTGTACTTTCCGAAAATGCTGGCTGGTCATATTTTGCACTTCAAACGACAGCATTGCTTTCGAAAGAAAAGGAATTAGTTTCCCAGTGGTAGCAAATTCCATAGAAGAGAGTTCAAGTTTTGATTACAATTTTACCCTGATTTCTCACGCGGAGTCCTCGCCGAATCAACCCGTTGAGAACTCCTGGGTTGAAACATCAAAGCAAGGTGCAGCTCTTCTGTTTATCACATTTTAAATGGCTTTTTAATTCTAAAATTCGAGTGATAGCTATATTACTGCCAAAACTTTGTTCAAGTGCAATTGCAATTAGAATATAAGTAATCATTGCGAGCAAGAGTGCGGCCCAAAAACGAGATAAAAATGATAGAGTTTAAAAACAAGGCAGATCGCGATTTTTGAGGATGTCATTACTTGATTGATGAGTACAAGAATAAGGGAAAACAATAGGTAAATGAACATACAGACACGTACAAACGATCGATATGTGTAGCTGCATGGTGATCAAAACCGGGTATCTATTCAACACCTCAATCAATAAACAACTACATTCTGCATTAGGTATTACGGCATTCATCGATCAATGGAGATCTCATCGAAAGATCACTTAAAGGACAGTTTGATACGAACCGAAAAGAAAAGATACCAAGATCACTTTTATCACTAACCCAAAACCACATAGTAATGAGGAAGCACTGTAGCGCAGTCTAACAGACTAATATCAACTGAGATGCACGGAACAAGGGTTCAAGTATTCTTTTCATCTATCAATATCTTTTACTTTCGAGATTACTCACCTGTTTTATCCAGAAATTACTTGAAATTGTGCTTTTTCAAGAAAGGAGATTCTAAAACCTGAAAATTCACAGACAAATTGAGGTTGGCAGTCAAGGTCGCTTTCGTGCGCTACGCAACTCTCGCCAACAACAACTGAATACTCTGAACTAATTTACAACTAAATATACACCTTATGATACATAACAAATTATGGGTTTGTTTGTAGTGATTTCGAAAGGACTAAACGGCTCCTTCTTCAAATCACTTTTCTATAAAACGCCTTGGTGAACAATTTATAATTTTTAAAATTGAATAATGTCACTTCATCGAGAAAAACTCTGGAATCAAGTCATGTCGACTGATTCTCTGATCGTTAAAAAAAGCTTGACCTTGTGCGAAAATCATCATAGTAACAGCTTAGCGGGTATACAATCAAATGTATTTAACAGAACGTCTTCTGCAATTTTTAGAACAGATTAAGAATTTGTATTACAACTGAGGTCTTTATTCCGTCCTTACCGTCTCTTAATTGAAAGAGTCCTTCCTTGATTTCCTATACGTAAAGAGGGAATAATCAGTACCTAACTGAATACCCTTAACAATATAATTGAACATCGAACTGAATGAAACAGCCATACCGCTGAATGCATAAGACGTGAATTTTCAAGTTATTAAAGAAAGTGTCTTACTGCCGGGGAAAACATGAAAACCGAGCATAAACGATCGTTATCTGCGGTCGGTGAGGGTAAAAGACGGAATGAGTTTGCGCCATGGCATAATTATGCGGAATGAATTATATGCAGAAGGACCCGAAGAAATTAATTCAGTTAAAAGGAGTTAATTATTCTAGAGCCTAACACAGTGAATAATCCCAAGCTAGTTGCCGAACTCGGTCACAACAAAATGTTGAAAACAAATTTATCAGGATTTGACCGAGATCGAAATTTTTCAGTGTTGAGCACTGCTCTCCATGGGGTTTGCTTTGATATAAATATTTTACAAATGAACCCTTGAGGTGATTAAATTCCTCTTGAGTTTGATTTGACCAGCCGGCAGCTGCTATGAGGAGAAACATTTCAAAATTAAGCACTACTCTCCGCCGGACTTGCTTTGATATAATCATTGCACTTGTAAACTCTTGAGGGGGAGCCGCCGGCGAATGAGTCAATTTCGCGGCGCGGTGTATATCAAACTATATAATATCAAGAGAAGATAAAAATTTTATCTTCTCTTGATAATATCCATTTGGCCGTTTTGAAATGGATTAAATAAAATTAATTTTTCCGGGGTTGATTGTAAGAGATTTAAGAACGGAGCTTCAGAGCTATACAAGAGTTTCACATCGGTCCCGCTACTTTGCTACGATATGAATTTATAATTGCATGAACCCCCGGGGGATACTCCCAGAAAATTTGGGTGGGCGTGTGCGGCCCACTTCCTGAAACCCTTACCCTATTTCAGACCTGAGCAGAAATCAGACCTATTTCACGGACACAGTTGGCGTAAACATCATTAAAAGACAAAAATGGGCTTTTGTTGATGGTGTTTATATCGCTTAATGATGGAGTAGCTTCTTCTTAAAAAGCACCCAATTCAAGACTAGAGTGCACAAACCATACCCTATTTCAGACCAAAATGGTCAAAATTGATACCCTATCTTAGACTAAAATGGGCAAAAATCCATACCCTTTGGGGCCGCACATACCTATATAGCCCAAATATGGGGAGTACCCCCCCCCCCCCCCCCCGGCATGAACCTCAGTGCTAGCGTTGTCGAATCGTCGGAGCGCGAAAAACGAAGAAAATATAATTTCCGAACTGACTAATCCTTTAAAACAAACTCAAGAGAAATTGTAATTTGTAAAATATTTATATCCAAGCAAGCCCCGTGCCGGCGATATGTACCGAACTTGTGTGTGGGGTACAGTCAAACTCACGAAAACCTCCTTTTTCGTCACTTCGATTCAATTCATTTATTCTCACTGCCTGCTTGCTTATAATTCTCGTTTCACCTAAAAAGACTGTCAAAAAACTCTGCCCTATCTGATTTGAGATGGTTGGTGTGATGTCTTGCCGATTTTTACCGACCAAATGGATGTAGATGTAGATTTCAGGTCAACCGTTACATTCGGATGTAACACAATCACATGAGTCAAGAGTTTCGATCAAAGAGCAGTGCTCAACACTGAAATATTTCTCGGTCAAATTCTGACCAATTTGTTTTCAATATATTGTTGTAACCGAATTCGGCAACTAGCTTGCGATTATTGACATTATTCACAGTCAGTTAAGCTGTCAGACACGATCAATCAGTAGCGAATTATTAACCACAGAAAGGGCGCGCTTTCAGTTGAATTAACTTCAATCTGCATATATTACATTCCGCATAATTATGCAATGCCGCAAGTCGTTTCCGCAACCACATTCTGCCTTTTACCCTCACCGGCTGGACGAGCGTTTACAGTCGAGTCAGGTCAAGAGTACCCCCAAGATTACATTAATGAGTTGATTATTTGAACATTGAACCCGTTAGTCGTTTCGAATAACGTAATCATTTTTGAAATATTCGAATCAAACTTCGATTGCTGATTGGACTAAGCGAACAAAAGATGCTCCCTATATGGGAAATCGAAGCGTCCGACGTGGCGTCCAACGATAAGCAAGGACTACGGAAGCGTCTAGTACGGCGGGTTTGACTGCGGAAGAATGGGACGAGTACGTACAGTTCCGCGGAAATTCGAAGCTCTTATTTTTAAGCAAGCCCTACTACGTTGCGTAGTACGAAACGTTTATAATCTTTTTCTCTTCCGTGAAGTGACAGAAGTGGGTACGTCATGCCATATCTTAAAGAAATAAGAGATTTGCTTCTTTCTCACGGTGTAAATTTTATTTCCGTACACAACACAACATCATTTTGTCGACTCCATTCTATGCGCCTAAAAACAACAAAATTAGAACATAATATCGAACTTGATTTTCCAATAATGCGCTTTCCTCGCCCAAGTGCTACTATACAAGCTCCAATAAGTAAAATATTTCCATAATAAAAGGTTTCCGAATTCGATTATTTGGAAAAGGCGTGCCAAGAATCGTGAAAGCTGGTTAATTACATTGCTTTCACAGCTCGCCAGAAACATGTTGTTTGAGTTTCACGCCGCCCACTGCATTTAGTGCTCAAAATCGAGAAATGTTTTTTGAGAAATCACTAACGACGGCCAAAAAGGGATAAAATATCTGTATGTTGCCGTTTAGGTTCAAACACTGGCATACGAAGCATGTTCAGTGCAGGAAAATACATCAAGAGACTTACGTACTTTCCACTTCGGCCCGCCATGATTCCTACGTATAGGGCTAGAAACCAGGCCAATGACGCGTGACGGGAAGCAAAATTACTTCCGGTCACCGTACTAGACGCTTCCGTAGTCCTTGCTTAAAGTCCCTATTATCGAATTCTACATCCCATAGAGCTTGTAGAAGTCTTATTCGTAATAAAAGGATTTCAGGCGAAGTTCCAGCAAGTTTTCTCGTTAATAGTTTTGGTTGTTTACAACGCTGTACGCTATCACACATCAGTTGTGTTTAATTTCGCTCAGTACGAATTTATTATTTTTAGGATTCTCGGAAAGAACAATATTGTTGGATTTTAAAGGGCTAAAAAAAGGTGTGCTCTATTAAAAGAGATGACAGAATTAAAGTCTCGTTGGTCGAACGCGTTTTTCAAACACATCTAGCTACGGACATAGTCCAATCAGCAATTGAAGTTTGATTCGAATATTTCAAAAATGATTGCATTATTCGAAACGACTAACGGATTCAATGTTCAAATAATCAACTCATTAATGTACTCTAGGGGGGTACGCTTGACCTGACTTGACTGTAAATCTTTTCGGTTCATAATCCAATAGGCCTTATCACGATTTCAGACGCCATCTTGGCGGGTAGGCAAACAAAACATATGTACAAATTACAGTGTGTGTATGCAATTCCGTTGTCAAAAAGATGTGTGAAGCGCCAAAAATACATTATTAATTAATAGTACTAAGCAAAGGGTTCCACTGACGAATTTTAGGGATTTAGCCGTGCCAGAAAACATTCTCTGACTTTTTTCATTTTTCCATACGTTCGTCTGTAATTTTTTGCCGCGACTGTAATTTCTGTTCCCGTTTGCCTACCTGCCAAGATGGCGTCTGAAACCGTGATAAGGTCTAATGCACCAGAAATCACGATCACGCATTCGCTGCTTGAGGTTATACTGAAATGAACGCCACAGCGGGTAAGACTAATCTGTGGAACTGCAGATCGCGGAACCGCGGAACCTCCGGAACGTACTGTTTTCGCTGCAACTGCCTTTCTTTGGAGGTAAAAGGGTAAAATCATAAAAATTTGTAACAATTAGTTGTAACGATGAAATTTATATTGAAACTTGTTAAGGTGGCTCAAAATGGTTTCGTTATTTTCAAATTTGAAAATATATTATTTAAATATATTATTTAAAAATTTGAAAGTATCGATCCATCAAAGAGTTGGTGTTAACACCAACTCTTTGATGGATCGATACTCCCACAATTTTTCGTTTGTTTCCTTGAACATGGTATCAAAACATTTCGCAATTATTTCTCAACAATTTACGATCGATTTTTTTACCTATAGGGTTACCATAGCAGCAGTACAGCCGCTTAAAAACACACTAAATTTTGGCTTTATGTGCCTATAACTCAAAAACGAGTCCGGTGACCCCCTATTTTTATTATTAAATTGTAATCTGCATATGAAAGTTCATATTTCTGCAGTTTTAAAAACATCTGTACATGGCGTTCAGAGCCACCTTAATTTTTCGATGATCTAAAACCAATATGGAAAATATAACCCAAATTCCAAGGTTAGCCAACTATGTTGATTACCAATGTTTTACCAATGATTTCCTAAATCAGTAAGCTTATGTATTTATCTAGTAATGTCACAATTACAGAAAGTCCAGCCATCAACTGGCTCATGAACATACAGTCACAATGCATTTATTGCATTAAAAAAATTAAAGATTCAAAGTCTTGAAGGTAAGTCCCTAAACTTGTGCAAATTTTTTGTACATTCTTGGTGCTATAAACTTAACACCTTTAGGTAGATGTTATGACCTTCCGCAGGTGGATGTTACTGCTCATTGTAAGAATATTAGAAATTCATCGCGCTTAGATCGCGACCACGTTTCCAAAGTCAAACGCAGAATTAAAACATTCAAAAGATGAAAAGGTGAAACAAGAAAACAGCATGTATTCAATGATGTGCAATGAACAGACCTGACCAGAAGCGAAGTTATTTCAGCGATATCATCCGCCATTACACGAAAGAAGTGAATTTCCGGTTTATTCAGACATCGGATCGTGGCTACTTCGGAAACTCTGCCGGTGACGTCACCTCCAGTAGGTCGATGTTAACAATTCGCGACCTTCTCATAATGAAGAAAGCACCGCATATAATGACAAAAGTACCTCATATAGAGGGTTTTCACGTGACGTCATGAACTAAAATTCAAAAGTAAACAGACTTTTATTTTCATCACGAAAAAGGCATTTTAGAAATGTATCTGCTTGCATGTTTTCAGCTCGGTAGCTTGCTTTGTTTTGAAAATAGAGCAGTTTGAATTTTAAAGCTTTTCACAGTGTGTGACATTAAGATGTCTGCTCACAAGCATGTCACTTACATGAAAACATCGATTCACTGTGTTTTTGAGGTTTGCAAAGCCAACATGATAAGGGAAGCGTCTATGTGAATGTTTGAAAGTTCAACAGAGAGAAAAAAGCCTTTGAGATAGCTTAAGTAAGAAACATATGTTTTAACTCGTTTCCGGCCGCCATCTTGGTGTCCCTTATAGGGACGCCAAGATGGCATTTCTATACAAAACACTATACTTTTGAGTGATACATTTTGCCGAATAACTCGAGTACGGGATATTGCACGGCCCTGAGACTTTGGCATGTTGTTTATTTATTAGTCGGCTATAATATCACAATTTCTTGACTTAATCTATTGAATGGTTGATGATTTTATTTTGTTTTTTACTTGCGTAACTGAAAATGCTCTATAATGACCATAGTACCCCACATAATGACAAACGCACCACATATAATGATATGAGACCGGCATATAATGCAAAAAGTACCATATATAACGGACAAAGCACTGCATGTGAACAGTATATAATGAACAAAGCACCGCATATAATGGAAACTTCACCGCATATAATGCAAAAAGCACCGCAGATAATGTAAAATGCACCGCATATAATGCAAAAAGCACCACATATCATGTAAAAAGCACTGTATATAATGAAGGAAAATCGCATAAGACAGTGTTGGCGTTCCATAGTTATCGCCTAAAATTCTCGCTATATATATAATGAACAGTCGTTTGAAAGGGCAAGTGACCGACCTTTTGTTTGCACGAGTGGTCAAATTTAATGGCGGCCATTTTTGTTGTCGACTTTCTTACTTCTTCAGTCTTCTGGTCTGACAACGGCAAATTCAAACGACAAAATCCAAGCAAGAGAATCATATGGACCTACACTTTCTTCGAAGGAGAAAGAATTATCTTTGCGTTTACATTATGAGCAGTGAAATTTATCGAAAGACTCAACAGCTCTGTGGACGTTTGAACGCGAATAAGAAACGGAGCGAGCATCAAAGAAGTGCGATTTACAGCTGAAAAGGTTGTTGTTCATTTGATATTTTGGACTGCCTAAAAAGACTGATGCTTGATGTGAATAAATTGTGGTTTTCAATAGCTGAAGGTGAGACCCTTTCGTGAAAATGCTTTGCCATATTTTCATATGTTTTTACAACCGCCATGAAAATGACATCTTGCATTTTGCGTTGGGACCCTCCCCCCCACCCCCCCCCCAAAAAAAATTACATATATCTAACAAATCACGTCCACATGTTTCGCAATTCAGTGACTTGTTCAGTAATTTGAAGGAAAGTAGAAACTTTGAAAGACAAAAGTGACGACATGCAAGAAGTCAATCAAACATGGACAGCTTCCATATTACTAGTAGCACTAAGGCTTGGTACACGACATGATAAATCAACAATTAATCCATCTATCTATCTATCTGTCTATCTGTTTATCTATCTATCTACCTATCTATCTATCTATCTGTCTGTCTGTCTGTCTGTCTATCTATCTGTCTATCTGTCTATCTATCTATCCATCTGTCTATCTATCTGTCTGTCTGTCTGTCTGTCTGTCTATCTATCTATCTGTCTATCTATCTATCTATCTATCTATCTATCTATCTGTCTGTCTATCTATCAATCTGTCTATTTCTCTATCTATCTATCTAGCTATCTATCTGCCTGTCTGTCTATCTATCTATCTATCTATCTATCTATCTATCTATCTGTCTGTCTGTCCGTCTATCTATCTATCTATCTATCTATCTATCTATCTGTCTGTCTGTCTATCTATCTATCTATCTGTCTGTCTTTCTGTCTGTCTGTCTGTCTGTCTATCTATCTATCTATCTGTCTGTCTGTCTGTCTGTCTGTCTATCTATTTATCTATCCATCCATTCAACATTCAATCATTCAATCTTTCAATCTTTCAGTCATTCAATCATTCAATCATTCAATCATTTAATCAATCAATCAATTGGTCAATCAAAAAATATCTTTATTTGTGTCCATTCTAAAAGCTGGCTACAGTAGCCTACCAATTGGGAACACTGACAGGGTTACTTACAAATATTAATTTACCTATAGAACAGCAAAGTGCCCAACATTACAATGCAGTTTTCATAAACGCCTAATGAGTTATGTTAAGCCCCGCGGCTAAACGATCAAACATTTTCATCCAACACCGTGTTGGAAGAGCATGTTTGACCACCTAGCCAACTCTCTCAACTGTGCGTTGAAATGGATCACGTTTGATCTAGTTCGAACATTTCCATCCAACATTTCGCGTTACGGACAAATGTTTGATCGTTTAGCCACCTCAACTTCCAAAGCATGAACAGTCGGAAAACAGCAACCACATGAATCAGGGGCATCCAAAGAGCCAAATCAACCAAAAGCTGTAGAAAGGAACTTTTAAGTACCTTATGGTGTTTGAAGTCTGTTTAAAGCGATGTTTTCATAAGCTAGAAGAAGTTCATCTGTTCGGATTCCCTAGCTGAAATTTTAATTGCCCGAAAATGAAATGCAAGCTGAAATGAACTTTCCACTAACTTTCTAGGGAACTATTTTCTTTCCGAAAATACTAGCTGACGTTTTTGACTGCCAAAAACAGCAATTACCAGGGGCGTAGTTACCTGTACGCACAGTACACACGTGAGTACCTGAAAAAGTTGAAAATAATAAAAGATATTATAAAAACACAATTTGATCAGTTCTGTTCATTCCACTCTCCTTGTTATTCTTTGAAATGTTGTTGATAAAACAACATACGGTAATTTTCCACATCAAATGTCGGTTTCCAGAGAGAAGCGAGGTGACTCACGGGTGGACCTCCTGCAAGCGGGATGGTAAAGAGTGAACGCGTTGTGGTCACCTCGCTTTATAGCCTTTGTATCGGCTTGTCTTTGCTCTGCTTACTTTTCCATCGGCACTGACAACTGAAATGACATGATAGCAAGAAGAAATTGAAGCAAAATTTAAGTAGCATGAAGAGGCTCCAGATGCCACTTTGGAGCGTTATGTCAAACGCGAAGTTGTCCTCGTTATCCGTGATGCATTTTCATAAACATAAGGAATCGACTTTAATGAAGTCATTTCTGAGATGGAAATAAAGACATAAGATTAGCTCTGTGCCTATAACGGAAAACCAGTTATAACTTCTATGAAAGCCATAGGCAGTTAAATTTTACATAGCCTGAGGACTTTTGTTTATTGTTCTTGGAGATGGAGACCTGTACATATCCATTGACTGTTTTTTGAGATTTCTAAGAAAAGCCTAGGGGCGGATCTAAGACTGGTTCGGGCAGTTCGGTCGAATCCTCTAAAATTTAGGTGTTAGAGCGCTTTTCAACTGAGTGTCTTAAAACCAAAACCAAAGCAATTACTCCAGCCAATCACAACAGAAGTAAGCAATGCAATGAGCCAATCAGAATACGAAGCAATTACATGTAGCCGGTGCAAAGCGCGGGAAAATACGCGAGTGCAAGTCGCGATTGGTTTTGGTTTTGCTTCTCATTGGTTGAGAAAGTGGCGCGAGTTTTCCTGGCCAATCACAGAACGAAGCAATGCAAAACCAAAGCAAAACGAGAATTACTTTCGACACTCAATTGAAAACCGCTCTAACGTCTGAAGACTTGTAGTTACCACAAAACTATGGTGAAACAAAAAATAAAATAAGGTAAAGCAATAAAAGCAATAGAGCATGTCGCTCACAGCTGCAAATTGAGCGTATTTTGGATTTGCATCTCATGCATCAGCGCTAAGATAAGCACTCAGGGTGTGGTTCTTGATAGGGTTAGCTTCTTCTTTCTTCAGTTTTTATAAAGCACAAAGTTGTATAGAAACGTAAGGCAAGCCTCATCAGCCTGAACTCAATTGCTCGTCAAATCAATTGAATTCAAAATAGAATGTAAATATAAATTCGAATGCTCATCGATAAAGGTCGATCGTTTTAGTATATTCTTTCGTTTTGACACAAGAGTTGACATAAATTTACATCTACTGAAAGACTATGATTTGCCCCTCAGATTCCGGAAATCGCATTTCCGAGGACTAACATTTCAACATTTCCCAGGAGAACATACCCTCTTCCGCCTTCAATGGTCGTAATTATTCGAAGCCCCTTTTTATAAATCCCAGATCTGGCCCAGAAATAGCAGAAAGCTATAGGCAGTTATATTTTACATAGCCTAATGATTTCGGCTGTTGACTTTATTTATTTATTTATTTATTTATTTATTTATTTATTTATTTATACATAAAAAAGAGGCCTTTGTAGCCCGCAGTTAGCACAGCTATTCTAGGCGGGCTACTTAACTGATGTAGGTTCATGGAGAGGTATGTGCACATTGATTGTTCATTCTTTGTAGATTATAAGAGGCGCTGTCCTGAACTTAACCAGAGTATAAATACGGCTATGTAGGTGCTTTTACAAGGAAAACAATACCGGGCAAAAACAATGTGGTACAAAGCGGTAAAAACTCTCACTTATTTGTGAATAAAAGTCTGACGTATACCACGAACTTGTTAGCTCAATTAATGATAAGCGACTGCAGCACTTCAATAAACTTAGAAAAGAAACACAGAATGCCACGACATGCGCAATATTTCACATCAAGTAATAACGCTTATGTTTACAACATAACCTCGGTATGCTGATGGTTAAAGACAATTTAGTGAAAGCAAGTGAAAAAGATTGGAGACTTGAGGGGGTGGGGGGGGGGGGGGGTTAGAGGGAGATTTGGAAAATTGTGCGTACCCGTGGAAAAATCCTGGCTACGCCCTGCATATGACATACTATACGATACCAAGAAAACTTTTAGTTTGATATGGTATCCTTCAATAAATTGAGTGGGTGCAACGAGAGATGATGTTCCCTTCTCTTCTTTTTTTTTAGAACTCCGTAAAGAAAAACTATCTTTAATTTACTGCTGCTGTAATGTCGGGTACTTATTCCACCTCTAACCTCTACTTGCTTTGTTTTTCATTTTTCATCTTGTAACAGTTCAAACATCTGGTACTTAGAATGTTATAAAGTAGTTGTGAGACAGTCACTTTGAATCACTCGATTATCTCAATGCTGCAATGAGAAACAAACAAAACAATAATCGTGGAAGGATAGATTCTTCTCGGAAACGGAAGCCAAGAAAGGAGGGCCGGGCTGATAGGAAACATTTGGCACTAGACAAGCAAACAATAGCTGATGGCCAATCAAAAGTTCCTTCTCTTAGGGCATTGAGAGGACTGGAGGGAATAGAATGAGTGAGGGGGGTCGGGGTGGGGGGAGACGAAACAAGCAGCATTTCGTCGTCCACAGGACTGAGCGAGTGCAAACCTTGAAGACTTTGAAGTGCAAGTGAAATGTGAATCTACAAATTGATTGACAGCATATTTGACATCAAAGTGGCTATGAATCACTGAACTCGGAAAATGACTTTTTCTGGCGTGTATATGATTTTGCTTCATAATTTTTTATTAACTTTTTTCCATAAAATATTTTCCATAAAACACTTTAGTAGTTATATAGTTGGCGGATATGAGATTGCCTTTCAAATCTCGTTTCGAGATTTGAGAAGTGATCTCGAACCGCCAACAATATAACTACTTGAATATGTCAGTGATCATCGCAGTTATGAACACTACTTAAGCAGTAGTGAAAATAAAGCCTGAAAAAAAATCAGGCTTCTACGGGATTCGAACCCACGACTTCTGCGATACAGGTGCAGCACTCTACCAACTGAGCTAACAAAAATACAAGCCAGTTGGGAGCTGGTCGTTTTGTTGGTTCATAATATACCCGTGAGTGGTGAATATATGAGAATGAATATGTGAAAATCATATATTTGGACCGCGGATGAACAATTAAATTTGTGACTGATCATCGCAGTTATGGACACTACTTAAGCGGAAGTGAAAATAAAGCCTGAAAAAAATTCAGGCTTAAACAGGATTCGAACCAACGACCTCTGCGATACCGGTGCAGCGCTCTACCAACTGAGCTAACAAGCCATCTGGGAGCTGGTCGTTTTGTTGGTTCATAATATACCCGTGAGTGGTGAATATATGAGAATGAGTATACGAAAATCATATATTTATTTTCACGGACTACTACTTGAGTAGTGTCCATAATTGCGATGATCATTCACCGGCATATTCAATCATTAATCCGCGTTTCAAATATCTGATTTCATATATTCATTCTTCTATATTCACCACTCACCTACCCTCGGGGAGGGTAGGCAAGGGTAGGGGACACACAACCGGGATCGCGGAGCGTAGGGGACACGCACTCGGGGATCGGGAGTAGGGAACAGACACTCGGGAAGCGTAGGGGGCGTACACTCGGGAGCGAATTCTTAAGAATAGTACACTAATAGCAAATTGCGTTAAACTTTATTTCTGTCGGACACACAAGAACAAGACCGACTATAATAATTCAATTCATACAATTTTTTTGCGCAGACCTGCTATACCTCAAAGCATTTAATTTTATAGAGATCTAATTAGATTAAATGTTTTAGGAGTTTGGCACACAAGATTGGTGACCGATCCACCGAACATGCGTAATGACGTACAGCCGAGTATGTTTCTTTCTTCTGACTATTCCTTTGTTGTCCCTGTTTCACACTTTCTCAATAACCCACTCTTTTTCTTTGCCTTGACATTTAATCCAGTCAGATCGCCACACACTTTGATTAGAATCTTTGTTTTCTTGTTCTTCTTTCTTTTCTTCTTCTTTGGTTGACAACAAGGCGCATACCATGGACCATACCATGGCACCGGCCCAGCAGAGAAAACCGTAGCAGGCCAGGCCGCAGGATTTGGCCTGAGTGGTATGCACTTGCCAACGCCAAAGTGATCGCTGCATAGCATCTTGTCACAGCATTCCCAATTGTGATGACAAAGGCCATTCTCTTGCACGCACCAGCGGAGAAACTGAGATATAAAAGAAGATATGGAATAGCTCTAATCACGCGTTACAACATGAAGCGTCTTTATAACTGTGAAGGCTTAAGAGTTAGCCGAAACGTCAAAAAGAACCGCCAATAGATTACAAGTCAGTGACAAACATTAACTATTTTCAACGATATAAAAGAAGATATATTATCTGACTTTAAGCACTTTTCTCAAGTTGTTTTCCAAGGCGCTCTCTAAGCTGTTTCCTGTTTTCCAGCCTTGAGGACCTGTTGAAATGGTCACTGGTTAGCCACCTGCAAACACCAACCCAATCTCAGCGTCTTTGGGACGTTGAAATCCAAGATGGCTGCTTCATTGGCCGCAACCTTGGGTTGTAGCTAATTCAAAGATGGTGGATATCAAGCAACTAGACGTCTATAAAGGAACTAGATTGCCCCTTTCAGTGGAAAAGAGATATGCCAAATCTCAACAGCTTTGATGCCGTTTAATTAGCTTTTTTAGACAAAAATATTCTAAAAGAGAGATTAGCCTAGGCCTTGGCGGGTTGTGCTAGCATAATTTTTGGCATAATTGGAGCACGGCAAACTGAAAAAGCATAATTTTTTAAACGAGCAATGCCACGGCATAATTAGCAAATTTTAGCACTTTTTGGAAATTAAATTCATAAAATTTAGTAAATATGATGTATTTTCTGTAGAAATAAATTAAATTTAGGTAATATGTTCTTGCAATGCGTGTTTTAGCGCTAAAGTAGTATTGACTTTGTTCTGACAGGCTTAGTTACTAGGCCTCTTTTGGCGAATTCTGCGTGCGCTGTTAACCTTTTGTAGGAGTCCGGTACTCTGGTTTCCCATCCGGCTTCTCCAACATGGCGTCGATTAACCTTGGCCCACAGCCATCAGGGTCAAATCAGGATTCAGAAGAAAGAAATCAAGTCGTTCTACCAGGTCAAGGGCCACAAAGAGCTTCAATGGCAAGAGATCGATCTCAGAAGTCGACCCAAGGTAAATACAGTGAATGGGGGGAAGAAAACTGATGTGAAAAAGATTGGTTTAAAACGAGAGGCTGCAGTCCTTTCCCAATGAACACTTATGTATAAGAGGAGGGAAGCTGTTCTGTAATACTTGCCACGAGTTACTATCCACTAAGAAGAGCAGTTTACAACACCATTGTAAATCCAAGAAACATGCCCAAGGAAAGGAAAAGCTTGTCAAATCGAACAAAAGAGATGTTACCATCACTGAGGCGTTGAAAGCTGATAATGCCAGTTGCTGATTACAAAAAAGCACCTTGCCTTTAGAAGTGCGTGCATTTCGTGTACAGGTAGTGGAAGATTTCTTGAAGGCCGGAGTTCCCGGGATTGTACAAGATTGATAAACTTTGCGATCTTCTTGAAAGAGGTGGAAACAGGTTGACAGATAGCTCCCACTTACTTCACCACATTCCCCTTATTTTGAAATAAGAAGCAGAGCGACTTAAAGAAGAAATAGCTACCAGAGATCTCGGCCTAATCTTTGATGGGAGTACTAGACTGGGTGAGGCCATCGTTATTATCGTGCGCTTTGTCAGCGACAACTGGTCTATTGTTCAACGCCTTATTAGGCTAGATATCTGTGCAAACTCTGTAAATGCCCAAGATCTGGCCCATGTACTTAATGACTGTCTGTCTGTTGACTATCAAGTACGTGGTAACTCTTTACTTTCAACAATGAAAGATGATGCAAGTGTTAACCAAGCAGCCCTGAATCATATCAAATTTGTGTTTCCTAAAATGCTAAGTGTCGTGTGCTTTTCTCACACACTAGATAATGTAGGAAACCATTTCAAAGTTCCATATCGCCTTTCGTTTGGAAGCTTGTGGATCCGTCTCTTTAAACACAGTCACAGGACGAAGCTAATCTGGCAAGAGCTTACTGGTCGAACCCCAAAACAGTGAAACAAGAGGGTGGTCAAAGTGGGATGTGTTTGAACAGTTATTATTACAGTTTGGTGATGTAGAGCAATTTCTTCAAGGGGCCGAAGCAGCAAAGCTCGCGCCACAAATCGTGCCGCAGATCCGGGAAACGCTCTGACCAAGAAAGCCGAATCAACCTCCGGTTACAACCAGGCCATTGTTGACGTTGGCCACCATTTTGTTACCGCCACCTACTATTTAGAAGGAGATCGGCCACTGGTATTCTCATGCTATGAGAAACTCCAAGCTGGTACTGAAGCATGTCGTGTGCCCCACTTCCCAAATGTTCGTGCTGTTTCTACTGCGATTGCAAAAGAGGATCCTACACAGAATGTCGCTACACTGGAACAGAGGGCAAGAGCATGCGTTTATCCAGCAATTCAGTGGTTTTTGCAAAAGTTCAATGTCCAGTTGTATAATCTGGTCGCAGCATTCAAGGCTGCACGGATCATGTGCCCCATGGCAGTGCAGTGGATGTGAGCTACGGCAGCCACCATGTCGGCTCACCGCATCTTCCCCTTCTTGAACAGCGACAGGATCATAGATGGTTTGATTGCAAAGCTGCCCGATTATGTCGCTGCCGCGCAGGTCGTGGTGGTAACCACTGAAGAGGAGAAAGTGAAGTGGTGGCGCCAACATGTGCAGCGTCTTCCACGTTGGTCAGCCGCAGTGAAGCAGGTTCCGGCTATTGGTGCAGCCTTCCTCTGCTGCAGCTGAGCGAGCCTTCTCCCTACTCTCAGCGGCATTTAGCGATCAGCAGGACAGCGCTCTTGCAGACTATCTCCAGGCCAGCGTAATGTTGCAGTACAATAAGCACTGTGTTGACTTGTGTATACTATTCTTATCCATGTTTATTCAAGCAATTATTGGTGCTGAAAGAACTCAGAACTGTCAAGACAAGTTGATTTACTTCGTGGCCTGATACTTTCAACGTTATAGCTCGCTATAGTCTGAGTTAGTTTAAATCAAGAGAGTACTATATTCTTTTGGCTCAGTCAGTATATACAAGTGTGATCGTTAAGTCGTTGAAGACATTTTACAAACTGTTCAGAGATGCGAGCAGCTAATTTGGACAGCTGAGGGCCGAGACAAACTGCCATAAAATACAAATAAATTTACAACAACAGTTTATTTGAAAAACATCATAATTTGGTGTCGTTATTGCGCGCCTATATATGTACAGAATCTACGTCATTTTTTGAGCATAATTTCGGAAATCAGGAGCATAATTTGGGAATTCTGGCATAATGTTGGCATAATTTGGCAAAATTTCGAGCACTGCTAGTAGCATAATATGCCACTTTTAGGACCACAATTCGCCAAGGCCTAGATTAACATTTAAAGCCGATTTCGTAAAAAAAAAAAACACCTTTTAATACTTCCTTACCTGCGACTGACTGTGAACTTTCACAATGAGCGCCATAAGAGAGACAAACACAAGTAAGACCATTCTGGCCGCCATTCTAAGCAATCAAGAAGGACAAGAACAATTTTTATTCTTTTGTGTATAAAAGTCGGAACAAGGTTTTCCCGCTGACCTATTCTCCGCACTTGACAAGGTCACTACAACAGAATTGCGTCAATTTTTGTCAGCCCTTAACAATCCAACCCACTCAAGGGAATGATTGCACCACTCACTGGTGGTTAAGGCCATGTTACACGAGGCAATTTTTCTTGCAACTCGCAACGCAACAAACTTTGCGTTGCAAGTTGCGAGAAAAAATTCACATGTAACACCCCATTTTGCAACTGCAATTGTTGCGTTGCGAGTTGCGAGAAAAGTAGAACGACCCTCTACTTTTCGCAACGTTGCGAGACAAGTTGCTTGCGTGTGACATCCCTCTGCAACTCGCAACAACAAATTTTGTCAGAATGGGCCAATCAGAGCTCATCTTTCGCTAGCACGAGATTTCAAGATGGCGTCCGCCATCTTGTTTGTTATTGTACGCGTTGCAAGTTGCGAAAAATGTTGCCAACGTGTAACATACCCTCTGCAACTTGAAATATTTTTTATTCGTCATCGTTGCGTTGCGAGTTGCAAGAAAAATTGCCTCGTGTAACATGGCCTTTAGGTCCCCTGATCTTTTCGAGTATTGGGCAGGTCATCTCGGGTTCTTTAGCGTTCCCTCTACTAGTTTGGCTTTTGGTCCGTCCTGTGATTCGAACCTTCGACCCGGCTGACGCTCAGCAGTAAAACATTGCACCTTTTTTTTTTGTTTTATCAAATCTTGACTATTTATCTCGACTTTTCACTGGCTGTAAAAGTTACAAAATCTGGCCATCATCTGTAGCTATCTGTCCCACGACCGAGCTAGTGAGGGGCTTGGGTCTGTTCTCTATTTGACGTCACAAGTTAATTTACAATTACCGCCGACCGGTTAGCTCAGTGGTAGAGCACCGGACTAGCGTGCGGGAGGTCGGTGGTTTAAACCCCGGCCGGACCAACACTCAGGGTCTTTAAATAATTGAGGAGATAGTGCTGCCTTTGTAATAACATCTGCAAATGGTTAGACTTTCTAGTCTTCTCGGATAAGGACGATAAACCGTAGGCCCCGTCTCACAATTCTTCATAATTGATTCTGTGGGACGTAAAAGAACCCACACACTGTTCGAAAAGAGTAGGGGACGTAGTTCCCGGTGTGATGGTCTATCTCTCTCTGATGATTAAATGCTCGGAGATATTAGCTGCACAAGCTACTCTAAAATCCGAGGGTAAATAATGTGATGATGATGATGATGACAATAGAGGGAAATGGTTATGAAACCTAGCAAAGTTCTTTGTTATATGTTTTTGTTCGCTATTTTGGGGGTTGACCGTGCACAAATAACAATAGATGGTTATGCCTGTTTATGCAACTAAGGCCTGTTTCAACGTCGCGCTACTGCCGTGTCGAACTAAATTCGGTAATTAAATTCGACCTTAGCACGGCAGTAGCGCGACGTTTGAAACCATTCGGTGCGGCAACTACAATTAAGTTCGACACGGCAATTAAATTCGACAGGGTCTGTCGTGCTACACGACAGTGGCACGGCATGGTTTCAAACGTCGTGCTACTGCCGTGCCGAACTTAAATCATAAATTATGAAAATGTGTATGTTTAGTGGTTTGGATACATGGCTTGTTTTGCCGGTTCGTATATTATTTTGAATTTGGCGCGACTGAATTAAGTTCAACGTTTGAAACCACTGCCGTGCTGTAGTCGTGCCACTGTCGGATCGAATTCAATTTAGTTCGACACGGCAGTAGCTCGACGTTTGAAACAGGCCTAACCAATAGAAACATTGTGATTATGTAATTCATGCATAATACATGAGTGCAAAACAAAAGATGTGCACGGTCATGGACCTTCCAACATAATTCTTGGCCTCTTTGTTTTGCCCCTTTGATGTTTGCCGGACTTCATAACCATTTCCCTCTACTAACTATGATCACATTAAGTCTTTGTGAACATGCATGCAAAGCAGTTTATGACGTCAAATCGAGATTAGACCCATGCCCCTTCTGGCTCGGTCGTGTACTCACTGATGCTTCGTTTTTTTGTACGTTTTTAAGCCCATAAAAAAGTCCAAAACTGGGAATAAAGGCGACATGTTATTGGGACAGGTGCAAAGATTTATTTTAGCGAAAAATATTTTGGTGCTAGTTGCACTTAAAAGGTTGAATGAGACTTCGTCAGTGAAAACCTACCATCAGCAACGACTAACAAGTTCCTTGTACACTTTCACAAACGAGCAACCTATCCTTGTGACACGTTTTTGAGCAACTCGTTCCAAATCTCCTCTTGCACACTACATATTAAAATGTGTCACAAACGTTTAATTTTGGCTGTTCGCTGATTCCAGCAGCAATATTTCTTGGCCATTCGAAATGTTTTCCTTGCATCTTTTCCTTGGCGAGTAGTTGTTTTGCCAGGAGAAGACTGGTCTAGAAAAAAATTGACAGGTTTCGTCGTGCGAGAGAATAAAAAAATTGTAAAATGAAAACTGTTTGTCAGACAAAAAGTTTCCCGGTGGAACATCTTTAGGAACGTTAGAAGATGTTCTCTTTCCGTCTGGGATGCCAAAGCAAGCCACAGATTGTCCCGGAATTCATTGCATCAGTACCGATAAAAGAAGAAGCGCACGAATCTAGCTGACCAAAAGCCTAAGTAATATAGTCAATACAAAACTTGAAAAAGAAGGACGTACTCAAGGATCAAAACAGTTTGTTTCTTTTACTACTCGCGTTTCACAACGTTTGTATTGACTTTTGTGTTTGTACACATAACTTAGGGATTGTATGACCAAGATTATATACCGTACACAGCCACATGGTAAGTTTATAAATTATAATTATGCGGGTAAATGTAGCCATGAAAGAGCCAAATACAACGTGTTCATCACTATTTGAAAACTTGTATGGCGATTATTGTATGGAGTGCCTCACTGTACAGGTTGTGCCTTGGAACAAAACACGAATTCATACCAAAAGCAAATGACTATATAAGAAAATTTAAAATAATAAAACAAGTAATGACGAGCGAACGCTAGTGGGAATTCATCTAGGACCCTGAGATTCAAACGAAGAACCATTAAGCACGTGCGACGTTTGTACACACGATACCATCAATAAATGTATTTTGTATGGTATCCTTACCTCAATGAATTGAGTGGCTGCAACGAGGGGTGACGTTCCCTCTTGTTTTTTTAGAACTCCGTAAAAAAAACTATGTTTAATTTACTGCTGCTGTGATGTCGGGTAATTATTCCACCTCTGACCTCTACTTGTTTTGTTTTTCACTTTTCATCTTATACCAGTTCAAATATCTGGTACTTTGACGGTTTGAATGCTAGAAAGTAGTTGTGAGACATTCACTTTGAATCACTCGATCATCTCAATCCTGCAATGAGAAGTACACAAAAAAATCTCATAGAAGGATAAATCCTTCTCGGAAACGGAAGCCAAGAAAGGAGGGCCGGGCTGATAGGAAAAATTTAGCACTAGACAAGCAAACAATAGCTGATAGCCAGAAGCTCCTGCTCTTAGGGCACTGAGAGGACTGGAGGGAATAGAATGAGTGAGGGGGGTCGGGGTGGGGGGAGACTATGTAACGTTTGGAAAACAAACAGCATTTCGTCGTCCACAGGACTGAGCAAGTGCAAACCTTGAAGACTTTGAAGTGTAAGTGATATGTGAATCTAAATTGATTGACAGCATATTTGACATCAAAGAGACTATGAATCACTGAACTCGGAAAATGACAGTTTTTCTGGCGGGCATACGGTTTTGCTTCATTTGTTAAGAAACGTTACTGAAAGCTCCAAAAGAGAAGCGTTACACTTGCGTTACATTTTAAACGCCATCAGTCTTTGAAGGGTCAAATTTAAGTGCAACAGCCTTCTTCAAAACAACTGGCCCTATTCCATCTGTTCCATTTATTCCATTTAAAAAAATTATAAAACAGCAAGCAAGGCGATCTTTTTTTGCGAGTGCCGTTTAAAATAGTTGTTTCCGTATAATAAGGTTTTCAAACCGCGGGGAGTTGATACGAATCAAAGGGGGCTGGGAAGGGGAAGAAGGGAATAAATTTTCATCCCCTCCCCCTCCCTGTTCCTTCGTCTTTCTGCCTGTCGCCCGTACCCTGGGTCACATTTCCTTCTCTCCCCAATCTCTTTTAAACTTTAAAAGGTCCCAATTTTATTCAAAGCTCTTTTCAGTTTGAGTAAATATACGCAGAGTCTAAGCCAACCTCTGGAGATCTAAAATCTGGAGATTTTTTCATCAGGACCCCAGCCCCTCCCCCGTCACTTCCTGCCATTAGCCCACTCCTTCATCTCCACCCGCCGAAATTAACACCCCCACTCCCCAATAAAAAAAATCGACCATCTTTTCAGAATCACCGGAATTAGGCCCTCCTTTTTGTTTAGTTTCTGTCAATGTACGTGTGTTTGAAGAGGAGCAGAAACGCATCAAGAAAAGGCGAAGTCAAAAATCAAAATTCGTTTTAATTTGCAGATGCGGTTTGAGTCTACAGTGGAGCGAAGATTTTAAAAGGTTCAAACTCGTTTTTATCCGGGAGATCTGATTACCCGTACGGGTGACCGGGAGATTCGTTCCGAATGAAGTTATTTTCACTACTGCTTAAGTAGTGTTCTTAACTGCGATGATATCGCGCACAGCTTTATTCTTTTATGTTTATTCCTAGACTGCGAGTAGTCTCTACTTTCGGCGATGGACTGCGGGGCCGACGAAAGACACGCGCGCATGCGAACTTGCGAGGAGACGCGACGCGAGGGAAGCGCCGAAAATTAGACCCCTCGCGTCGCGTCTCCTCGCAACTTGGCGCGCGCGCGTGTCTCCCAATCCATCGCCGAAATTAGAGACTACTCGCAGTCTAGTTTATTCCATACCATGCGAATTATATGCCACACGTTATACACTGGTCAGCGTATTCCCAATATAAGGAAGCGAAGGAGTGAAAGCAACCCGGAAATGGCAAATTTCCATATTTTCGAGTTAAAAGAGGGAAGTGTGAATCGTGCGATTTAACAAATCGAATGTGGTTTAGCGTTGTCTATACTCTTATCGACAACGATATTCGTCATCACAGTGGTCAAAATGTTGTGGACTCACGAGTCGCTGCCGAGCAGGTCCACAGCAAATTTTGACCACTGTGATGACGAATATCGTTGTCGATAAGAGTTTTTACCACAATTGCTAGTAATTTCGCAATCTTATTGGCTAATTTGCTGTTGTCGATAAGAGTTTAGACAACGTTAAATCACATTCGATTTGTTTTTTACCACAAATATCAGCGTCAAAGAAAATGTTAATTTCAGAGCTCGAGTAGACTTGCCACAAGTCGACCTCATGAACTTCAGGGTAAAACATATGTTAGGTCGCGAAGCAGAATAGAATGTGTTAGGCAGCGAAGCGGCCGCTTTTAAGGTCGCGAAGCGACCGCGCGAGCGACGAAGTCGCGAGAGGTCGACTTGTCTCGCTTGAAGGGTTTTCATTTGCGTTTCGCGCCAAAAAATGAGGAGTGGCGTGACTTCCATCTGGTGTCTCAGATTACATTTGGAAGTCCTTGAATTGAATGGCGGAAGGTATCGGGTCTACTCCGACCAAAACAATCGAACGTGTGTGCGTTTCTCCTGCGTCGAAAGAGCAAATTTGTTTACTCTGCACTAAAGTAATTACGAACAAAGATTTTAGAAGAAAACTGACGATATCGGGTGGCCAAAAAAAGACCAAAGCTTGTTTGAACCTTGAATTGATCGCCGGAAAGGAGATATCCAGTGGCGAAGGTTCACTTCTGACAAACATTCTGTGCCGAAATTGCGCTGACAAAGACGAAACCCTGGTTCGGAAGATTTTTGAGGTAAGCGAAAGCTTCGAATTATCGAAGAAGTCCATTGAAGCCGAGAAAGGCGGGACAACGTCTGTAAAAAGGCTTGCACGCGCCGAAGATAGTATTCTTTGTAGCCTCTGTCGCTGTAGCAGTGAGTGCCACAAATGGCACATCTCTGTGAAACAATGACCTTAGCTCTGCTAACCGTCCATAATCTTTCCTAAATGCTTCCTCAGTAGCTGAGTCTTTTCCCCTGATTAAAAAAATGACAAAGAAAAAATAAAAATGCGACTATTTTGACTAAATCATCATTCAATCCTACATATACCGTAACCAAACAAAAAAAAAAGACCAAAGAAAAACAAAAACAAAAACAAAGACATCACATTACTAAGGCATTACAAAAGTTATGCATGCTGCATCTCATTAAATTTCTATGGCTGCTTTTGTTTTAATAAGAGCGTTCAGTGCAGTGTGAAATTGTTTGCATGGTGTTCTAAAAATGCTCCAAGATGATCTCTTCACAGATGTCTTTGGAAACTGCACACAAGCAGAAAAATACGAATGCTTTGAACGTATTGTAAAGCACATAGGGATTAAGATTCAATGTTTACATTATTTGAATTGCACACTTCCTCGCTTGCTTTGTAAAACGTAACGACTTGACTAAATCTTGATGATAAACGCTTTCCACTACTGTAGTTGAAGTTAAATAAACTCGACCTAGTTTAAAATCAGAGACAAATGAGAAAAAAAACAACACTCACCATTTAGCTATACAATGACTTTCGTCGATGAAGACGCATTTTAAGTTGCTTTTCAGACGACGAAAAATGTGGCGATAGTTGTTGAGAATCGCCTCCGGACTACCAAATACCAGTTTAACTTTGAGATCTAAAATGTCCTGTAACTGTTGTTCAGAGCAGTCGTCTCCTACATAGGAAGCTGGAATTCCACGGGAATTTAGGTTAGAGACCTGATCTTTCATCAAGGAAATAAGCGGAACCACCACCAAGACGATGGAGTTGCTATTCGCTTGATCTTCATCCAAACAATCAAACGCATACGGAGCTAGCTCGAAAGTTAAACTTTTCCCAGCTCCGGTAGGCGCAGAAACAAAAACATCTCTTCCAGACAGATATGCTTCCACTGTTTTCTTCTGGTAGTCACGCAATTCATGATATCCCGTGGCCTTTGAAGCTTCTTTAATGGCTTTCGCAATCGACCCCATATTGAATTTAATCCCAAGTCACGTCTCGTTGCGCATAGTTGACAATTCGATCCCCAAGGGATATCCAGGGCACCTCTGATTGGTTGAAGCGAAGCGACCCGTTTTTGGGTCGCTAAACCTTCGTCCGGCGGGTATTGGATAAACAAGACGAAGGACTTTTCAGAAAGTCTAGAGTTCGAGCTGAAAAAAAGGCATTGCGCGACACGTTGACGCGAGCAGCGTTGTCTAGACTCCTATCGACAACAGCAAATTAGCCAATAAGATTGCGAGATTACTAGCAATTATGGTAAAAATTTATTTGGAGGAAAGGTACGTTAGAAATTCCAAAAATGTTATAGTCCAGGATAAGCTTCCTTCTTCTCTCCTTCCGGAAGAGATAAGGAATTGATAGTGAAAGAAGCAAAATTTTCAATTTTAAAAGATATTTCCCACATCCTGCCACGGGACTAAGAATTGTCGAATGTTTCCGCTGCGCTGGCGCTATTAATGTTTCCAGACTCCTCTCGGCTGAATGCTGATCACATGACCGGAACTAACCAATAACAAAGAGGGCTGACAAACATCGGCAGCGCTGTTTGAGCAGTTATAACAGTGCAACCTGTTTGGTCTCTTCCTTGAGTGCAACAGAGAAATCACCGTCGATATAACAGACAAAAACTCTCTAAGATGTCTTCCAGCTTTGGTCACAACAGGTGAGGCAAAAACTAAGTGGGTTTTGGGCGTGAAATTGGCGCCGTGTTTTAACTTGGTTAGCCGCTAAGCTGCCCTTGGCAACGTTATGGCGTTTTATATCAATGGCGATGACTAAGAAGTTTTTGCTGTGACTTGTCATCCTTAGCGCTTGGACCACGGGTGGACCCCCAGGAAGGTAAACTTTCTTTGCTGTTTCTCGTATTAATAGTGCAGTACTCTCTGAAATAATTTTTGCGGCGACAGTTAGCGGAAATAGTCTAAACTTCGTGGCTTGCCTTACCCAATGAATCGGCGAAAAATTCGAGTTGGGTTGGAAGATTGGTGTTTTTGCATTTGTGTGCTTCGGTACCTACTGATTTCAGCTCGGTGAATTTCGATACGTTTTGGTGCTAAACGGCAAATCTGCGATATTAAGAGATACTTATAGTGTAAATAATTTGTATATGATTTTGTTTAATTTTTTTTTGGTGATGCTGTAACCCTTGTACGTCTCGATCGATCCATACTCGCAAGGAAATTCAGTGTTTGTCAGGTGTTTTCTGCTTGCTTAGGTTCCTTCTGTATTTAAACTTTGTCCCTTCCGACTGTGAAAAGATTAAATGTTTGTTTTTACAAACTTAAAATAAACGTTTTTGTTCAAGGAATAGTATATATATATATGGCAACAGTTCATTTCTGTGAATTGATTCTGTTGATGAGTTAGAATCCTGTTTGTTGCTCTAGCAGTAATTATTTGCGCCAGGTTTAATGGGATTTACCCCATCTTTTCTTGTAAAGCGTTTATAACGTGGTGCAAAGTTATTGTTTCAGAATTGTTTTACATATAATGTCTAGTTCTCTCTTTAAATTTGAATACTGTATATTTCTGAAATAACAAGGTTAAGTTGACTGGTATTTCTTGCATTCAATTACGTAAGAAATTCAACAAAAAAGCTCGATATTTTGCAACAACAGCAGCGCTAAGTTTAAATTGTAATTGCATTAAATTAAAAAGCAGGTAAGTACAAAACAAGACTATAAAATATCTTTGAGTGGAAAAAGTCCTTGCATATCTATTATTATGTTAAGCTTAATATTGGTCACTTAGCTTCCAGAGAGTTTGGTGGTTTCTTGGAATTATGTGAAACAAATTTTCTGTGTGTTTCCTTTATCTGGGAGCATTCCTTCCCATTGAGCTTGAAATAATTATTTTCATTTAATGTTTTCAAAAATGATAAAAATCCTGGACATGCAGTATAGGGATTTTGAAACCACACCATTTGGAGACCCCACATTAATATGCAGTAATTATATAGAGTGAACTAGGAGTTCTTAATTTCTGGGTTAGGCGTGGACATTTTCTAGTTCTCTATATTTTATAGATAATTATTATCTCCTTGGGAGTAATCAAATTAATGTTTGTGGAGAAACTTATGTGAAAGATTGGGTACACTGCATGTTGATAAATTGACTACATGACTTGCTCTGTCAGAGGGCTGGTGCTTCAAACATCAGCTCTGTAAATTTTTTGTTATGGTCACAATTTGGTTATTAAAACCAACAATTTGTCTTCATTTACGCACTAATGCAACATCTCAGTTTCTGTAGAAACCAATCCCATTGTCCCTGAATGGTTGATTAGTTAAATGTCTGTTGTTATAGTGTTTATGAAGATGATACCCCACATATGGCGAATCCAAATAGTATACGGGAACGGAAACTGCAACAACAGGTATGAAAGTTAACCAAGGTACAGAATGAGAAGTGGCAAAAGTAAGAATTAAAACAAAACAATCAGTGACAAACAATAGTGTATGTCACTTAACCCATTGACTCCTAGCCGTTTTTACCTTTTCGGAGTGATTTTTCAGCTATAAACCATCCATAGTATTTCGTGACTCTTTGCTTGATCTACCATGGAAAAGTGGTGCTGTCCTAAGGCACTGGAGGCTCAAGGTTTCTGAAAATGTCATTCTGACGTAGCAATTTTTAATCTGTGGAGCTACAACAACCGCCCAAGTTCGGTTTGCTTGCGATTTTTGCTAAGTTTACAGCCATTTTTCGTCTTTAATGGCTCCCTGATGAGCATCATTAAGTGTGACGGTAGCTAAGAGTCTACTTTCTCAAAGAATCGAGCGAGGTGATGTACTTTGTTGTCGAATTTGGTTTGTTACTCAACGAACTGGGAATTTGGCTGGTTGGACACTTAGTACCTTTGGGCCTTGACAATTGATGAATTTCTCGACCTACCACCTCATATTTTGGAATTTGTGAGCACTGAAGATGACTACAAGCACGAATTTTTGGCGGTAGGTCGGAGTGGCTGTAGACTTAGTTTATATGTGAAAGAATTGGGGAAAGGAACAGGCGCTGTCAAAAATTCTCGTTATTTCCCAGCATGCAATGCGGTCGAGATGTTGAAAATGGCGGGAAGGCCCGAATGCACTGGAACAAAAGGCTGTATCTACGCTCAGGAGAAGAAAATTAACAAAAAGTCATTTGTAAGCTAGAACAAGGACTGAATCTTGTTATGATGGTTGAAGTTTGGTTTTTCAATGATTTCTTTAAAAAACATGAAGGCAAAAAGGGGCATTTTTGTGGTATCTCTTTGACGCTAAAAACGGTCAGTTTCGTTCTTGTCCAAACTCAAAAGGCCATATTTGGTAAAAATCGCTACATTTCTTGCATTTATTGGATATCCAGATTTAAAGGACATTCCATTTCATGCTCACAACTGACAGTTAAGGCAATATTCGTGCGATTGAGAAAGTTGCAATGTTCTGAAGCATGGCAGTCTTGTGCGGCTGGTTTCAGCTGGTGTAGGAGTCAATGGGTTAAGGTGCAGTAAGTAAAGAAAGTTGTATCCTACTGAACCTGGGCAAGCTAATTTACTTGTTGGGCCAGAGTAATTGGGGAGAAAAAAATCAGTGCTTTAATTGCTGTATTTAAACAAGTGGGATAAATTTCTTATCTGGGCTGCTTACATCAAGGGTGCACCTCTATTGAAGGGCTGACTGGAAAATCAGTTTTCTCTGCACACTGCAGTAGATGGCATGATTGACAGATGGTCATTAAACAGCTTACCCTCAAAAGAGTGTTGATGGCTTGGCTGCTGGCTTGTGCTTAGAATGTTAGTATGGAGAGGCCAGTTGTTGCGATTTTATTCAATACAAATAGATATAATATTTAATGGTTGCATGTTTAATTTGAAGAGGACTTCATTTATTTTAGTGATATTGAGGTACCAGGATCCATGAAATTAATTACTAGGACACTGATGAAATTGAAAGCTTCTGGGACAAATTGGGACCACCGAATCATACGGGGAAGGGATGTTAAAATCAGGAACTGATAAATTTGTTTTGCCTGATTGCATGAATTTTCCACAGATTTCTGGACAAAATGAGCATTGTTCTGGTGAACCTCAAAGATCACACAATGTTATAGTCAGGGTTGTTGTTAAGAGCCGTTAACCAGTTATTTTTACAGGATATTCATGAAAATGTTTCCGGCATTTTTTGTGAAATACTCACAGAAATATTTGCCAAACATTCTACGGTTCAAAACTTATTGCATTTTGCAAAAAAATCTCTTGCTTGTTTAAAGAATATTCCTTTAAAATATTAGGTATCATCTAATGTTATTTCTTCAAAAATGTATCATCTTATGATCTTTTGAAGAAAACACACAGTTTGAGCACTTCCCATTCTTCTCGGAGCCAGTGCAAACTCCCATCATTCCTTGAGAAACCAACATGGTGTCCACATTTACCAGCTATTTCAATTTGTTACTTCGTATTCAAAAACTAAACAAGAACCCTGTATAGTGGATATAGAGTAGGCCAATAGCATTTCCTTAACCTCTTCAGTGTTTAGATGTGACAACACTCAGCGGAATGCTGGTATTTTAGACACTTAAAGCACTTAGCCAGCACAATGAACTGCTGTAAAGGAATCCTTGGAAGGGGAAATAAACTCTCTCATTCTATTTTTGTGTTTATAGACCTCAACTTTGTCTTGGTCCATAAACACGCCAAAAAAGAACTGTGTCAAGTTACAGTGTATGTGCATGTTTTGTTTTCATTGCAGAGAGATCTTATGCGAAAAAAACAGGAAATGAAGCGAGCACAACCAGGTCAGTTCTGACATATTTTATGTGGTACCTGACTAGCTCTTTTTCATGGAATCAGTTCTCTTTTTTGTACACAGCTAAACATGTTGCAGGGCTCAAAATACGGCGTCAGTAGCAGTCTGCCGATGGCCAAATGGCAGGCCAAAATTAATTTCAGGTCTGCCAGGTGAAAATAACGATGACCAGCCAATGAGTAATATAATGTAGCTTGCCAAATTTACTGGACTAAAGTCAACTGTTGAGAATGTTGTGGAGCATTTTGATAAGGACATGCATTCAGTTAGCCCATTATGAAATGATGGAGTAATTGCTTTGCACAGTTGAACTTTGACATTTCTTTGCAACCTGGAGAAGTTTAAGTTCAAGTTTAATAATGCTTTGTACCACTGTACAATATCCTACTAATAAAAATTCATATCCTACTAATAAAAATCATGATAATGTTAATTACTTTAGTTAATAATAATAATTACATAAATCTTAAGTACAACTAGACACAAGATCCAAATGCTGCCATGGACTAGAGTATGGTATATAATTTGCTTTTTTTAGATAGCAATTCAGGACTTTTATTCAAGCTGACAACCTGCCAAATAAAGTCTGTTTCATTTACTATCTAAGTGAAATGTTTTTAAATACATGTATATATTTATATTCTTTCAAACAGCATTATTTGAAAGTTACATTTGTACATGGAGGACTAACTTAAAGTAAAAGTGGGAATAATTTCTGAATTATGTGGTGTCGGTCAGTGTGTCATGTTTGCATTTTCGAATTTGTACTTCCAAAGATACATGTACAGTTAAGTCTTCATTAACTTCCTTGGTAAAGAAAACAATTTGTGACATGGTTCTGAGTGATATAGATTGGCTGTAATGTTTTTTCTAAGCAATGCTTGGTTTAAAGATAAATAACTTATTCAAAATACAGTAAGAACTACCCCTAAATTAATTGACATGTAAAATTGTGTTTGAACCAATACATATAATCAAAGAGTAATTATTTTAATTTGCATACTCTATATATCATGTTCTAAGCAATTTACCCCTTTTTGATGTTTTGTGTGAAAATACATGTAACCCAATCAGATGGTTTCAATTAAAAAAAATACTGTCTTTTATCATATGGGTCATTAGCATAATTATCTTCCTTTTACTTCCCTTTCTGGCCTTTTGGCCTTCTTTGTCCCCAGGATATGTTTCAGTTTGTTATTTTTTGGATACTGTATGTTATTTCCTGTGTGATTCTTTTTTTATTTTTTATCTCTTGGTGGACAATCCGAACAGGTGTTTTTAGGATACCTGACATGAAGCATTACAATAACATGTAATTTTTATAAGATTAATGTTTATATTTTCACCCAAAAAGTCGAGACTGGAACTCATTTTTCTGTGTATCACACTTAGCTTCTAGCATGTGAGTATTATTTTGATTTGTAGGTTCTTTCTGGCTGTGTGTTAAAAGCATACACTACAAAATCTTAATGTCAGCTGGAAGTTGTTGCCAATTAATGTGAAATATGAATTTTGTCTTTAATCCTTGTGAATTTAAAACATGACAGGACATGTATGCCCTGGGCTAATACCTGTTCTCTATGATAAATGACAATATTCCAGGGTATTTGGGGGAATGCCTGTTGTACCCAGACAGTGTTTAGGATTCTGAAATTGGTTGGGTTTTGAAAAAACAACAGCTTGAGACAGTACTCATGTAGCTACATCCATGTACCATTTCCTGTTTAAGAACATTTAAATCTGGGGTTGCAGCTAAATGTTCCCATTGTTTTTTTTTTGGCAATTTGAATCTGAAAACATTCGAAAGATGTTCTTACATTACTCTGAAATGCTTCTAAATAACTACTGCTTAGTGAATTGCTGTTCTCCATTATAGAGGTTTATAAGTAGTTGCAATTCTAAATGAAAAAATACAGATACAAACTGAGGCATTCCACAATGAACCATAGGATAAGAAAACAATACTTTCTGTAACAAAATGTGATCCCTCACAGCTGTAAATGATAGGGTTAATTGGATGGCATAGGCGAATTAGTTTGATGTTTTCTTTTCCCCATTTTCATATATATTGCTCATTTTAAATGGTAAAAATATACTTGATGTTCTTAACTGACTCTCAGCCTCGGGTGTGTTCTCAGTATGTTCTTAGAATTTTGCTTAATCTTGCGCTGCCTAATTAGCTAGTCAAAGTTTGCAAGTTTGTTTATTGCTGGTTTGAGTGTATTTTAGTTTGCACAGGTACATATATGGAAACTGTAAAATGAAAAAAAAATTCTCCAAAACTCATATACCGTTGATTGCATCTACCCGTGAACGCACATGCCCAAAACATGTTTTCAGTTGACGTCAAACGTCTGCGTTTCAGATGTCAAACTTTAAAGTTTCCCTGCCCAAATGTGAAGTTTCAGCCAGTGTTTCACTACTCACAGGGATATGTTTTCAGTCAACAAGAAAGTAAGAAATTATCAAAAAGGCGTCCTACTTTCAATATATATCAGGGAAAGAATCACTGACTTTCCTCAGATTTCTTAACTGCGTTGACAGTGAATTGAACCACGAGAACACCAAAGGAACTTCACATTTGGGTGGGAAAACTTTAAAAGTTTGACACCTGAAACGCAGACGTTTGACATCACGTGAAAACATGTTTTGGGCACATGCGTTCACGGGTAGATGCAATCGATGGTATTCCCCATTTTAGGGATGTCATGTACTGCTAACTTTATTGTGGAAATCAATGGATGGTTTGTCTTTCTTTGTAACTTCTTTGGTTTCTCTCCAGGAATGGTTCAAGCCAGTGATGTAGTTCGTCCAATGTCTCGTCATGCAGAGAGAACCCCTCTGGTCTTGGGTGGAACACAGCTGCATGGTGAGCAAAAGTGTAATTCCAGAAAATATCCATTCTTCTTCCAAGAGGGTGTTTTGGATTGTATCCCCTTCCAGGGCTGTCGCTATAGTGTAATTCTCTAACTAGGTTGGGGTGGACATAAAACAAGCAAAGAATCCTGTTTTTTTTTTCTATGTAAATAGCTGGAGATCCAACTCCAAAACTGTAATTTTCTGCCCTTAATGACTGCCCTGCTCCCATACCTCTGGAAATTCCAATATATCTCAGTATAACTTTCTTTTAAAAATGTTTTGCTGTACAACTTTGATTCACATGTATGGAAAAAGCTCACTTTGAGAGCTTTAAAAAGAGATCTTAAATGACTTGTTTCGGTTATCCAAAGTGGAAATTCATGTTTTTAACTTCAAGCGTCACGCTTCTTGCGTTGCAAATCGTAAATTTCAAGAAGGTATCCTTTTGTTGTCGACATGTGAATGAAGGCGGCAAAATCACTACAGAGTTTCCATGTGTCAACATTATTCGTAAAGCACATCCAACTTTGATCCACATCTATGGAAATAGTTCGCTTTGAGAGCTTTAAAAAGAGATCTTAAATGACTTGTTTCGGTTATCCAAAGTGGAAATTCATGTTTTTAACTTCAAGCGTCACGCTTCTTGCGTTGCAAATCGTAAATTTCAAGAAGATATCCTATTGTTGTTGACATGTGAATGAAGGCGGCAAAATCACTACAGAGTTTCCATGCGTCAACATTATTCGTAAAGCACATCCAACTTTGATCCACATCTATGGAAATAGTTCGCTTTGAGAGCTTTAAAAAGAGATCTTAAATGACTTGTTTCGGTTATCCAAAGTGGAAATTCATGTTTTTAACTTCAAGCGTCACGCTTCTTGTGTTGCCAATCGTAAATTTCAAGAAGATATCCTTTTGTTGTCGACATGTGTATGAAGGCGGCAAAATCACTGCAGAGTTTCCATGCGTCAACGTTATTCGTAAAGCACGTCCAACTTTGATCCACATCTATGGAAACAGTTCGCTTTGAGAGCTTTAAAAAGAGATCTTAAATGACTTGTTTCGGTTATCCAAAGTGGAAATACATGGACTTTTACTCCGAGAGCAACAAGAAGGGATTTGTTGATTTCGAAGAACTTTGAGTCGCCGATCAAAGTTGGCTTGAAGTTCTGAGGCCAAGTTTCCATATGCAATGAGTTATCCATTTCTCCATTCTAATATTCATTTACTCCATCTTTAATACGCCAATAATTGAAAATTTTCAGGTTTTACGATCGAGATTCGAGATTAAACGCGTGTTTGGGTACTTCAATGCATCGTACATGACCGAATCCGCTAGTTGTCATAACAACCGACACGAACTGACCAATTGCGTTGTGGCATTTGTAATTCTCGCAACGTGAAGTCTGAAGCCAAAGCGGCGATCGATTGTCAATGTTTTTATTCACCATGGAAAAATATTCTCGGGAATTGGCGATAATGGAGGCAAAGGCAACCAGAAATAGAAATCTGATGCCATCCAGACGTTCTGTATCACATTCTATGAAAACTCCTGACCAGCGTAATCTGGATTCAGAGATAAGCTTTCCAAAAGCTTATAAAGTTATACATCATGCTGATCAGTTAAAAAAAACTGCTTACAAAAATATGCTTATCCATCATCATGTTCATCTGGGATCAGGTGGGAGGCTTAACCTGTAGCTTACAATTGTTATTTGATTCTCTAGCTTTCACTGTGAGCTGTCATCGACCGAATAACAAAGGAGGTTAAAAAATCATCCAACTAGAAAATTTCAAACAAAGGAAAAATATCTCGCCTACTTCAAAGGTTTGCGGCCTTCGGAAAAGGTGCCACATGATCGTCAAATGTTCGACAGGAATAAGTAATGATCCAGAACAATAGATTGAATACATGAATTCTTAACAACCCCAAAATTTGGGGTACACACTTAAATCGGTGTGAAGTTGTCATGAGTTGCGCATGCGTTAATGACCTCACGGCTTTCCTGGGAACTAGCTTGTTCAAGCTGAAGTACTTCCAATGGATCGATTGGGCAAACAAGAGGTTTCATTAAAAAAATAGATGGCTTATTTCCACCATTATAAGTACTCAGAGGCGAGAGGAAACCTTTTTGTGTGGTTTTATCAACATAAAGTGGTCCAAGTGAAAGAAAACACTACTGCAACAGTCAAATCCGAAAATGAGCAAAAACACTTCACTTGCATGTTTCTTCTTCGCTCTGTCACTTAACAAAACGGGGTATAGAGGAACCTTTCAAGGAGTTACCTTTTACAATAGGATCAGCTAACAAACTGTGTAAGTTTCTTGTTTGCCAGTGGAAGCGGTGGATGAATTATTTTCTCAATTAGCGCTACAAACATAACAGTGAGCTGAGTGTTTTGCAGTACATGAGGTAAACAGAAAGGTTACAGTGCAAATAAATGCTCAAGTATTTTCAACTACTGCCCTCAACATTCTTGTGTGACTTGGAATTTGATTCAAACAGTGCATTTAAGTTACTTTTTTTGTATACCAAATGGCTTGCCTAAGTAAGCTTATTTATATTTGTACCAACCTTGCTTGTAAGGGAAACAAACACATAAGACACCCTGAGATGTCAACGTTTTATGACTCAGTTAATCAAGCATTCAGTATTTACCACTTTGGAAGAGAAACTTGAGGTTAAATTCAGCTGTCAAATGCTTCTCCAGCAGATGTTTACACATAGGGCATAATGATGTGCATGCTTTTACCGTTGGAAACTCTTTGTTGTCAGAATATCAGCATAATTTACCTCGCACAAAAGAGGCAAACACACCATGTACAAAATAATTATCTTCCTAATTAGTGATAAGGATAAAACATTGTGAAGAAATTCAGAAATTGCATGAGGCCCCCTTTCACCAGTCTGTCCTCGTTTTTCCCGCTCGCTCGCAACATCTTTCATTTCCTAAACAACCTTCCCCGCTCACCAAATAAGGAAATTGTTATCGCCAATGACCCCTACACTGGTGCAGTTGTACCTCACTTTCTTCCAGTAGTTAGGAAAGAAAATGATTTAATTCCTGTTCCACTGGAGAGCATTGTTGGAAGATGCTTTCACATGAACTGTGGAAATGAAAATACTTTGTTTTGGGGAATATTTCCCAATCAGTATAAGACTGAACAGTTTATTCCATTACAGTGGTATTAATTGTTTTATATTACGTACAGCATGTATCAAATGCAATCTGCTCAGTAATCTAGTAGTGCTTTTACAAATGCATTTCTAATTTTGTTTAATAGCTGTTCTTAGAAAGCAAACCAACTGCAAATACTAAATCAATGTCAGTTGCAATTTGCCGTGCTGATCTTTACAGCTTTTTGTCTGCATGTGTATTCACGCAATCAAAATTACATAGAAATACAGCTGACTTTTGTGGTATATTCAATTAGTATACATCCTTGCATTTTTGTCCAAATCATTTGCTGTTTTTGTATACATATAGTATACTGCAAAGAAGATGGTGATAATTGTTCTTTTCAGATTGAGCAATGATGTATATAATAAGTATACATCATGGTCTTTTATCAAACAGTTCAACAATGATGTATACACAATGTATACATAAGCAACTCACCTTAACCATGATGTATACAAAAAGTATACATCACTACAGACAAGAAAGCTGCAGTTTCCCTTGATGTATATTTGATGTATACAAAATATATACACATGAGCTATGTAACACAGACAATGTATACTCTTTGTATACTAAAAGTATACAATTCAAACTTCAATTTTGGTAAGGGTGATGTGCAACTTAGTTATCAGCTTTTTAGAAATAAGTATGTTTCACATTTAAAAGTTCTACATAAAAATAAGTCCTTTTTTTACACCGTAAACTAATTTTTTTAAAAGTTGAAGAGACACTGTGGCACAAATTTAACATCATTATGAACAAAACATTTGAATCATCACTTATTTATCAAGTTTCACCATGTAATGATAATGCTGTAGAGAAACAACATTAACAGAAATACATTTCAGAGTATTTTGCCGTTTCAATCGTCTCTGTGTGTCATTGCCAGTGCGTGATGAAAAGAGAAACACTTTTGAAACCTTTCTTTCAAATAAATAAATCATCAATAAACAGCGCATCATAAGCACTATTTCATAATGAAATTCAACATTTATAAGACAGTATTCTGCCGTTTCAATTGAATTTGTGCACCTTGAAGAACCAGAGTTATCACATTTTTGTTTGTTGTGACAGCAAAAATTCAGTCATGCTCGCCAGCGCTCGAAAACAGAAACCCTTCAGGGAAAATGAGGCAAATCTCAATGACCAGCAGCAAATTGGGGAAATGTTGGGGAAGTAGTTAGTTTGTCGTTCATTGTGCACATTAGTATGGAAAAAAAAAAAGAATAAGAAAAGTCAATTTTCTGTTCACTTACACAACACCATTTTCTTTTGTGATACATTTGAAATTAATTTTCATTTGGTTTCCCTTTTGTCCTCCAGTGCTTTGAACTTTTCACTAGCCAAAATGGCTAGTGAGGTGCAAAATTCACTAGCCAAAACAGAATTTTTACTAGTCTGTGGCTAGTTGGCTACTGTTAGTCTCGAGCCCTGTTAGAGTACCTACATGAACATGTATTGGATTGGACAGCAACAAGCAAATGGATATTTTTCATGGTGTCAGCAACTATTCAACAAAATACAAAAGCAGCCAGCATGTGTAGTTGAACTTTGAGTAATGTCTAGTTTGTTTACATGTTGTTTCAGGTTTAGATGGCCCAGTTACCACCCATCATGCCCCTCCTGAACCTTCTGTTGGTGGCTTGCTGGTGAATGTCGGATCAGAGGAAGTGGAACCACAACCCCGGACAAAGGTGAGACTTGTACTTGTACATAGCAACTAGCACAAAACATTGCATGGTTAGATTAGTTAATCCCTCAGTTAACCCCAATGGATTAATACTACATACACTGTAAGTGACCTATGCTTTTAGTCCTCTAGTTTAAACTTTGAAAGCCTTGCATTTCGTAATCCAAGTCTTACATTGTAAATTCCAATCATTCTGTTTAGAGTCTTATGACTGAATATTGGCCTGGGGAACATGTACACTGCATGTTGTGCGATATAAATTTGATTGCATTGAAGTTTCTGTCCTATAATGTACCTCATATTAACAGATACTTGTAAGTAATATGCCAGATTTTTCACCCCAGATTTGAAATAAATTCTGTCAACAGCAAACAACAGATACAGAGCGTAAGTTAGCAGCAATGGGCATTTCATCCAGTGCAGATTTTGCAGATGATTTTGATGAACCTGAGTTACAATCACAAGTGATAGCACCAGCAAGGGCAAGAACGCCATCTCCAAACTTTCAGTCTGGTCCTCCACCCTCATATGATTTGGCGACAAGGACAAAAAAGGTATGGAATATTTCAAACTGTCTGGAGAACAAGATATGTAGGGATACTTGAACTCTGTTGTGTATATCATTATATTTTTTGATGACAGCTTCCACCCCTTCTTTCTCTATGCTCGTTCCCTTTTCTTCTTTTGCCACCCATTCTCCTCCCTGTTCTCACCTTAGGTTTTACAGGTCTCTCACTTACTGAAGTCAGTTTGACTCCTTCTCAAATCTTGGAATCATTTTAAATTTGAAAGTGTGGGTTAAAGAATTAAATAAATCCTTGTAGCTAGTGCAAGTATACTGCCACTGCTGTAGTGCTGCTGGGAAGCAGAGGGGCATTTTGTCTGCGCATGTTCCGTAATCCCGTTCTCATGAGGATAACCGCTGGAATGAATCTGTCAAATGAAGGCATTGAAAAATAAAATGGCGGCTGACAAAAAGCCGTCTTGTAGCTTGCGGCTCTCAAAGTTTCCCTTCTTTAAGCTGTATTTTTATGTGAAAAATTGTAAAAGACGTTAAGACGTTTTCGGGAAGAAAGCTCCAGCCAAATCCGTGTCAACCGAAACCTACATCGACGAATACAATATGAATTTTTGATGCGACATTGAATTTTGATGATGACAAAAAAGATGAGTTTGGTAAGTTTGTCACCAGTCAAATTCAGATTGGATACGACGCTTGTTTGAGAAGTAAAATTTTGGAACATCTGAAAGGGTCTCGTAAGAGCTCTTTAAGAGTACAGCGTGAGTACGGAGACACTGAATGACCTATCGTCCGGATCGTCTCGAAGAAGTATAAACAATTTAGTTAATTGTACGTTCTTTGAATGCCAAACTACTAGGGTTGAGAAATGAAGATTATCAGATTGTAAAACTTAAGTCGTAAGCGTATTTGAACATGTGAGATTGCGTTGATCTGAGAAATTCGCCTTTTTTGTCGAGAAAACAAAACAAAAAAACAAAAACAAGGTAAACAAGAAGCTTGAGTTTTAGAGAAAATATCAATTATTTTTATCTTTGTTTCAATACTTGCTTCACGCCCTTGAGATTTCGCAAGTTACCATATGTAGATGTAGATGCTTGAGTTGTGTTACGGCAAAAACTTGCAGCGCGTTTACCTTCTGTTGGCACAAATCTACGTACACCGCCTAGGACACGAGTTTCTTGGGCATGGACAAAAAGGATACGGAAATTGGGGGGATGGATGGTCAGCTATAATTTCATTTCCTTTATTGTAACTTGTTCTGTTAGGAGAAGGGTAATAAAGTTGTTGTTGTCTCAGAAGACTACAAATGAGTTCCTAATAAAGTCATGTTCTCAACACATTTGTCATTTAGAAGTACAGTACAAACCACGGAATGTAGCTGTCTTCTGCTTCAACTAGTTGCAGAGACTTTTCAAATTAATTGCACTGCCTTGAGTGGATTGGAATTGTTTGACGGGAGATAAAGATTAAGTTAAAATGTGATACACACTCTCCTATCCAGTTCCCCCTTTCCAAACCTTTTGTACTGGCTTGACAATAACCAGCAATCATGGATGTAAAGTAACTCACTACCTGTAGCAGTTCCTCCCTTGTGTACAAAAATAAAGAAAGAAGCAAAAAAATAAAAATAAATCCAGACAGATTGCAAAGAGTACATGAAGTTTTTTGAACTTTATTGTGCTTGACTGCTTTACAGGAAATTTTGTTGTTGTTGTTTGGTAAGTGAATTACAATGCCACAGACTCTATAATGCGAAACATGACCTTACGGTAGCATATGGCACAGTGCTTGGAGCAGGTCTGGGTATTTGTATGAGAAAGTTAATGGTTTTCAGGCCTGTTAATTTTGCTGCTGCAGGAAAAGAATCTGGTAGTGCCCAAACGGAATTCTTCAGCTGCAATCTCAGTGTCAACATTACTCTAGGGGACAGTTCTCAAACTGCAGGTGATATGTACATATTCACACTCAATATTACAGTTTCCAAGACCGCAGAATTGATCAACAAAGCTTGCTCTTTAACTTGTCTGCCTTGTCATCCTTTTTACGTGTTATCACAGCAATTGGTCTTCTCTGTATATCCTTAAAAATGTTAGGAGAACATAAGTGTTAGTTCCTTCCTTTTAAGCAAATTGTTTACAAAACAGTCTCCATAACCAGTCTAGTGGAGTATCAGTTATATGAAATTGTATTTTTATTAACACAGATTTTGATGGTCAAAAGTCAATACATAGTTGCATTCCATGTCATGATCATCAGTGAACACTGATGATATGTGCATAAAAATGGACTTAATATAAGAGTACCAAGTGTTTTGAATTTATTCATGACCTTCCAGAGAAATTATGGTGTATTTTATTTTAGAACCCTTAATGTTGAAATAGAAAAGCAATACTATCAATCTTTTATGGTCTTGCTTATATCTAAATTAAGCATCAACATCTTTTCCTCCTGTGTATGCTCATGTCATACTCTTTAGCTTGGTCAAGTTTTGAAAATGATTATACTACATATCAAATGATGAGGCTAAAACAAATCTTCAAGCTTGTTATATTGTAGTATTATTTCAAGAGAACAGTTAGGTTTGATTTTACAGTTTTGCATTGTACCAGCATAAACTCACCTAATCAGTAACAGATAATTTACAAGGGGCTTAGATATGCAGGCACCAATAAACTTAATTTAAATGTTTAGGTACAACAGTTGTGATATATATAGGGCTAGTATATCAGTTCACAGGTCTGTACACCATAAAGAGTATTACTTTACCATAAATAAATAAATAAATAATAATTAACACAAGCTCATATCAAGTATACATCAGCCATCTGAAAAGGCCACTTTTCGCCATTCGCTAATCCAAAATATAACATTTCCTAAATTTTCAAAGCTCTGTTGAAAATCAGCTAGTGTACAGACCTCTCATTTAGTTTTGCAGTCCCAGAGTTTAACGATAATATTCCAAGAAAACTTGTGCAACTCCATAACACTTCCCTTCACAAGAAGGTGGAATTGCCAGTATTTTAGCGGATTGCCATGGACTGTTACCATTACACCTTTATATACAAGGCACAAGATTAGGACAAAATTAATTAACCTTCAGATAATTATTGCAAGTGTCTTAATTAAATATTTCAAGACCCTATTCTTAAACTGAAACAAAGGCAAACATGCCCATTGATAAAAATATAAAGTTTGTTACATTTTAATACCAATATCCATGGGAAAGATGCCTTCTTACATTAGAGAAGAGCATCAATTTTTTTAACTATCACCCGGTATCTTGGTAGTTCGAATTTGAAATGTGACAACAACGTCCAACTTTTAGTTACTCACTGTAAACAGATTATAATAATCATTCTTTAAAAACATTAAGGGCTAACAGCCTTTACTCTGGGGAAAATGGTGTTTTACATTTTTAAAATTGTAAAAATTCAACTCATAAAATAAGAGAAGGTTGTATGCCAACGAAACAAATAAAGTCCTTGCTTTGAAAGCTCATTCCATTTTTCCCGCTGTTCTCAAAACATTACATGTATCTTTGAAAAATAAATTATTTGTGGAGAAAGTTAAGAACTTAGAATGTCCCTCGACTACGTACTTTTGAATTTCTTTGGTTACAAATGTAACACTCGTAGAGAAAAATAAAACCTTCAAAAGTTCCACTTGTTCTAAGGTAGCCGGCACTGAGGTGAAGTGTACAAAACGAAGTTGAAATCTACAAGGGCACAAAACGCACGTCTTCGACGGAGAACGTCAGCACTTTACACCGAAAAAATGAAAAGCGCGCATTTTTTCCCGATAAACAAACTGCACAAAACGAAATTGAAATGAATAAACGATACACTGACGGTATTAAGAAACTTGGGGGTCCGTAAGAATAAAAAGTTACGTTCAAGTCTTTACTTGAGGTATACTACGACGGCAAAAAAAACAAAATAACCACATATCAAAACAAAAGCAGAAAAAACTTTGTCAGAATGCAAATGTAATCTTAAGAAACTACAATAATGGCAAACGTCTATTAAGAATTACCTTGTTAAATAGACTTGAAAGGAACCTCGACAAAAGACCTCTGTGATCCAAGTCTTCGAAAATCTTCGAAAACTAGACGGATGAAACTGCGAAAGTAATGCCGGTGGACCGCTTTCAATCACGGCGACAGAACATTTTTTAAAGTCTTTATACCTTTACGGCTGTGAAGAGAAGGGGAAGACACTGTTACCTGGTACGTTTTAAAACTTGGGGGATCGTGAAAATTTTGGGTAATTTCGCCTCAGAGTTCATCAAAATTAACCTCCAAATCAAAATGTCCACCATAAATTAAACGATGTAGCTTATAATCGCCTTGACCTACAAGGTAGTAATTCAGTTCACATTAAACCTCATCACCAATAGACTAACCTTGATTGTTTGGCTTCTCATGTCAACATCTGGAAAGTCGGTGAAATTAATTTTCAAAACCACGAACCGCGGTTGTTTGGCCGCCCCGATCACTTTTTGGCTGTTAAGATCTTCTCAAAATAAGTCACTTCAAGCACTTTGAGTACGCCGAGCACTAGCAATGCATAAATACTTCGTACTTTCGTTCATGTCTTATCATAACATCCGTCCAACTGTAAAAGATCGCTTTCGGAAAACTATTAATTGAGCGTTCTACAAGCAACATGGCTTCCATGAACGATCGTTTAGCATTCCATTGGAGCATGCGCAGACAAAATGCCCCTGTGCTCTGCTGGGAGAGATCTCTAACAGATGGTTCCACGGTTATTGGCGCCATATTAACTGGGGGGGGGCAAACACAGCTAAAATTACAGCAAAATTAATGTATGGGATTTTGACTGGCTCTGAACTGCTGTAACGCCGCTAAAAAGAGGCGGATATCCAACATTTACAAGTACTTTTAACGGTTTTATTGATATCGTTAATTCAACAGAAAATTGATTCGAGAGGTTTGTATGAAATCCTAAAAATTTGTTTACGGTCGTTGTAGCCTGAATATGTTCTTTATACTCGATGAAAATAATGTCAGTACAAATGTCTTTTGAAAGACATTTCCACTGTGAAAATCCCCCTCTTTGTAGCAGTGTTACAGAGGTTCAAAGTTGGTCAAAATCCCATACATTTACTGTAATTTTAGCCTGCGTGCAGACATCTCCTATTTTCTTTGTTGCACACGGAAAAGGGACATCTGCGAAACAGCGTCGCTAATCGTGTTCCTGTATCCGGCTGTTTGGTTTTAAAGGGACTATATTATCATCCAACGCGCATGCGCAAGTTGGTCAGAAAGCTTTTGAAAACATTGGCCCAACTTTTTCAAATCCTGTCGAAGGTTCCAAGTACAGTGTAGCCAATTTCATCTGTTCGAATCACATTAATCTTGAGGAAAATTGAGAACGTTTTTGCTCACAATCAGTCTTAAGTAAATACAGACGGTGTTTGTAACAATATTTTTTTAGATTTCGCTTTGGAAGAATTATTTTTGTGGAATTGTGATGTCTACATAGTGGGGGTCGTGGTGCCTGCAGCCGACGAAAGAGAATTTATGACAGCAATGCCATGAGACGCAAAGTTTTGGAACAAGGACATCAGAGGATTTGGCTGGATTGTTGAATTTATTCTTCTTGGGTCTCGGCAAAATTAAAGTGTGGTTATTCCACCGATTCCAAGTTCGTGGGGCATCCTCTTCGATGCTTTGCATTTGATGAGACATTCAAGCTTACCGGTTTGTTTTGATGTGACTTTTTCTTCGTGCCAAAAGTACATAAATTGGTGCAATGCACTTTTACAGGGGCATCCATTGGTCTTTGAGCTAATTTTTCGAGAACAAGTATTCTTGCCTTTGCAAGGATCGGCCAAAAAACCAAAGGAAAACAAAGTATTTAAGTCACTGGTCATCAAAAAGTATTTGCCGCAATCGATCCAAAGAGAAAATGACAGCAGTATTCACGTCAGACAACATACAATGCGAACAAACAGCTACTCTCACCACACTAGACTCGCTTTCGACGACAGCAACGTCAATTTCCATGATTTCGAAAACAAAAAGGCACGTAAATTCTTCTCTCCGCGTTGTATGAACGTGTTGTCGGCTGTTGGAAACAATGGCGGGCGAGCGAGACTAGTAGCTACTACTGTGATGAGCTGTATGCAAATTAGTACCAGCGGGTCCCTACTGCGCATGTGCCACAGCTGACATAGTCCCTTTAAATTTCACATAAATAATGAAACATTATCTGCCGCTGTGGCTGTCTGGCCATATGTATCCCGACACAACATTTTCCCCAAGCTTTCCAGCTCTTCAGTCAGCATGTTCACTTTAGTCTTGCTCGGCCACTGAACCATGACTTGCACTACAGTCTCATTATGTGATCATCTTCAGACTCCTCAGCTACTCGCTCACTGATTGCAGGCCTAACAGGAGAATTGAGAATTATGCATGTAGAATGCGTGAGTAAGACCTTGACGAGTGTAACAGTTGAAGATAGCGCTAGCGAGGAGCTGTGATTGTTTGGCGAAGAAGAAACAGATTTGTCTAAGAGAATTCATTTCTCAGGAGAAGCCGATGCTTCTCCTTTAAAAGATTTGTGATGGTAATCTTCAAAAATCTCCTCGTCGATTTTTCGCAACTTGTTGTGAAGTCTGTGTCGCTTTTGTAGACACTGTTTAGCTGTTTACAAATATAAGCTGATGTTGGATGCATAGTGAACTGAAGAGAAATAATTTCTTCGTAAACATTAAATGCTCTGTGACCTTGCACAAGATTTCTGTCGCTCAACTTTTCGATGGCTGAAAAACACAGTAAACATTGTATGTTGTGATCCGTTTTAATTTCGATAACCCCGCTAAATTTGGTCAGCATAATGCATGCATACAGTATGAGATCTGTTTTAGATAAAGACCAATCAGAATTCGCTCAAACAAAGACCACTATCTGGCCACCAATCACAGTTCTTTCCCAAGATCCTGGGAAAACAGCAGTATACTGGAACACAATTAGGGATGCTGTTTCGCAGACGTCCCTTTTCCGCGTGCAACAAAGGAAATAGGAGACATCTGCATGCAGACTACTGTAATTATAGCCACGTTTGCCCCCAGTTAATATGGCGCCAATAACCGTGAAACCATCTGTTGAGGATGAGACTGCATGCAGACTGGAGAACTGCAGGTATCGTGGCTATCAGCAAAAAATTCACTGACAAACTTGATTTCACCATCAATTGTAAAATTGTCAAACTTCTAAGGACACTTAATTTTGTATATCTCCCTTGAGATTCTCAGCCATTCTCTTTCTATACTTCCTTTCCTATATGCTGTCTGCCCTAATCACGTCTGTACTTTTTCTGTATAACGTAGTGCCTTGCTTGGTTGTTGTGGGATTGTACATGTAAAAAATATTTCAAGCATGTTTTCACTACTTATCTTGTAGGCTTCATCTGCAAACAGTACAGACTCACCTCCAGCCATGTCAACTGCTACTACAGCTGTAGATGTTGATGATCTTGAAGCATTTGTATTTAAGTGAGTGTCGGTATTCTAAAATTTTAGCAAACTGTGCTTTTGTTTGTACGTAGCAGACATTACAGTAAGAGAACTTGTAATCAGTTCTGGATTGTCAGTTTTGGTTTATTGTCTTCTACTGCATACATCAGGCCCTGGTTGTTCGAAGAGTGGATAACTTTATCCACTGGATAAGCCTATCCACCGAATAAAACTGCTAAAAAGTGCTTGCACAAAAGCCTGGATAGTGTGGTGAATAACTATCCACAGGATAAGCCGCTATCTGTTCCGTTGCCATGGTGAATCTCAGTCACTTTTTAGATTAAACATGGCATGACAACAAAATGGCGGATGATGTGGAACCAGGAAAATGGAGAAATCAAAGCCAACTGCATCCCTAAAGTTCCCTAAATTATTTTGGAGACTGCCGAAAACAACTCTGAAGTTATAAAAAGAGCTATTTTGCCAAACATCTGCGTGGGATTAAACCTTTTATCGATAAACAGTTGTATTAGAAATTCTGTAAATTAGCCTACCTTATATCTTGAACTTTCACAGCGATAAGTTCCTTGTCAATGCATCCACCCTTGTATAAAGCCATTTTCGTTTAAATATCTTTTACAATTTGAAATAAGTTCGTTTTGAGTCCTGTGGTCGACTACTGCAGTTTACTGATGCAAAGGAGCACAACAATGATTGAGCTTAGATTGTTTAACTTTTGCCTTCTCAAAATTCCTCTTGAATAGATTTCAGAGTAGGCTTGCTTATACACTTGTAAGAATGAACCATTCATTAGAAACTTTCCTGGCTGTCATGAAATTATTGCATGTCTGTGAAAAGCTGACCAATCAACATGTTGAAAATAACACTACAAAAGGTCGGTTTTTCTAGCACAGAAATTGAAATATTTTGAAAAGTAACACACTTGACGACTTGCCCGAAGTTTTACGGTTTCATTTCTCTTATTACTAATACCTAGTTGATAAACTACTGTAGTTGACCCAGTTGATAAACAATTAGAAAATGATAACATCAAGTCATTTACATTTACACCACAAACAAAGCTGTTTCCTCTGCAGGCCGCATGTTGCCGTGAAGGAAAAATTTTTGATGTTGGGTTTGACTACGAGCATTTAACATTCGCTACCAAAAGCTAGGTAAGACTCTAGTTCTGAGAGAAAAGTATTATTTAATTTCAGCTCTTTTGGCCTTGGAAAACAATGTGCGGTTCCAGAAAATATCCATACTCCCCCCACGGATGGTCAATGGAAATTCCTAGGGGGTGGGGGGGGGGGGTGGGGGGGCAATAGGTTGAAATTTCCGAGGGGTGGTGGGGGTGCACACTTGAAGAATCTTCCAGGGTTATAAACGATGTGAAACAGTTACACGAATCACTTTGATGTATCGCACAACAAAAATTAGAAAGAGATGCCCTTTTGAGTGAGGACCTTGAGATGTTTGCCTTGAACGTTTTTTCTTTGCTGATAGTTTGCTATCATCCTTTTGACGATGTAAAAATCACTTCAATGTCTTAACTCCACATTTCACCAGATGCGACAAAAATCAAGATGGCTGACCGCATGTAAATTATTACCCAGATCTCAAGGTTCTCGTCATGACCGGAAGCTGTTACGTTCTACACGGCAGTTGAGGTTCATGCCTGACTTTTATTTTTATTTTAGAGTTTTCTTTTCTTTTATTTCGGAAGCGTATAAGCTCTTGTTTGTCACCGCTTTATGGAATACTAATGCCACTTGCTTCTAGATCTGCTCACTCCAAAAAATCATTGTGTGTACATACATGAAGTACCATAAGTATGGCTGTGCAATGCATTGTAGGGCAATTCGAAATCATGCAGTTGTCTTTTCGTGTGGTGGAAAAAAACAGTGCGAATAACTTTTACTTGTGTACATACAGGGTAAAACAAATTATTACGTGATGTATTTATTAGGATTATACATTTTTACATTTACCTAGAGGCTTTTGTACCTTTTAAAGTCAAAGAGATCGGTGTCCAGCTTCTTCACTAAACGGAATCTTTGTACATGTCAAATTTTAATCTGGCTATGTATTTTTAACATCCTTCATTTCGTTTTACAGCTGCTACAGCAGTTGAACTTTAGGAAACGTTATTTAGCTTGTCTGCACATTGTCGGTCATCTGATCATTGCGCTACGTTATGAAAGTATTTTAGAAGTACGAGAGAAAGGGAATGTGTACTATGTACAAAGAAAGTAAAACGTTGCATCTAAAGAAGTAACACCTGATTTATTTAATCATACAACTTTGGAAATTGGCAAAGGCTGTAAAATGAGGTGTAAAAAAGGGGGAAATTCCTGCGGGGGTGGGGGGGGGGGCTACCAAAGACCCTCTGGAATGGAAATTCCAGGGGGGGTGGGGGGCTTTAAACTGAAGAACCATCCACGGGGGTGGGGTATGGATATTTTCTGGAACCACACAATTCTTTAAAAACTAAATATTTTAAATCATTACCCGGTGCTAGCTAACAACTTGTTGAGCAACCAACGAATGCTGGGATAACTGATGCTAGATTTGTCGAGCAATCGAAAAATAATACTTAATTTCATCGATTTACAAATGCAAAATATCTTTGAAGGAAAGTATGAGGTCATCATTATTGCTGTTCTCCAAAAAATGATGGCATAATGCATGTGTCTCCCAGAAAATAAAATGACAACAGCATTAAAAGATCGATCAATCGCTTGTTACATATTTCTTTATTTCGCAGTCAATGCGTCCGTAGGTTTTCCAGGTACTTTATTTCAATTTTTTGATTAAATGGTTGATTGTTCAAGCAGCAATGTCTGTTTTTCAACAGTTTTATCCAGTGGATAAAAAGTTATACAACCTACCTAGATGTGGATAACTTTATCCGCTGGATAGCGGCTGGATAACACTATCCAAGCTTCGAACAACCGGAATAACACAAATGGATAAATTTTATCTGCTGGATAGTGATTTATCCGCTGGATAGGAGTTATCCACTCTTTGAACAACCAGGGCCAGTTGAAAAGGCATGTGTATGATGTAACCAATTGATTTAGATCTTAAGTTAGTGATACTTGATGATAATTTGCCGAAAAATAAAGCAATTTATTGTCATGCATAGTTTCCCCTGATTTAGCCAACTTTTCATTCTGCTTGACAGGCCAAATGGCAGATAATCAGACTTATAATAATTATAATAATCTATAGGAATTTCACAGGACATATAATTTCATAATGAATAATAAATATAATTTGTTTGTTAACTTCACAAAAATTAATGTGGCACCAATTAATCATGAATCATACGCGACACAAAGAATTTTTATTGCATTTTCCTGTTATTTTCTCATAATGCGAATTAGTGAGTAGTTTTATAAAACTTAACTTCTCACAATATTGTTTTTATCCTTAAAAGGTAGTGGGCTTCCCACCTACATGTACTGTATGTGCACTGTACCAGTTATGCTTGAATGTTGCTGAAAGCCTTGACTCGTTATATTTACTCTGTAATTGTTTGTTTGTTTGCATGTGTTTATTCAAGCTTGGTTTATCACCTTTTTAAAATGTTGAACATCCTGTTTTTGTTCTACCTAGACCTGCTCCCCAAGGCACCGCTATTAAGTGCAGAATAACCAGAGACAAAAAAGGAATGGACAGAGGGATGTATCCTACGTATTTCCTTCATATGGAGAAAGAAGATGGGAAAAAGGTGACTGTTAGATAGCAAAACAGCATAAATAACATTATTGATCAGTGTTTTTTCCTCTCATGTTAAATGACTGTTATACAACTTTGCATTTTTTGTATTAGTAGTGAAAAACTATCATATCAGTGCATGTTAGATATATTATTTCCACACCAAGTACCATAATATTTTATTGGAAAAGAATATCTATTTTTTGAGGAGGCCCTAAATTATACATTATGCTTCATAATTTTTGGGAGGCCTCTTTGCCACTCAAAACCCATGAACATCTTTTGAAATTTTCCAAGGATTTTACATAGAACTTTATGGGTTACGATTAAGGGGTTTTTCACCCCCCCACAACCCATTATTGTTTTTAATTGGGCATGTGTGTACTTGTGTTTTTACAGTTCTCACTTCCTGTAACACCAGACGTCATAGAATATTTCCTGTTGTACATGTAGTTCATATCTTTTTGTAAATTTGTTCAGATAATCCACTTAATTTGTTCTTGCATAACAAAAACTAAATAAAGTACTGTTAAGTAATAGTTCTGCACAGATTCTGGGCAGTGTAGTATAATGTAAATGTCACATCTGTAGGTTGAAGTTCTTTAATACCCTGTTGTGCTTGTTCCTCACACCAAATAACTTAAAAAAAATTAATTATGAACGTTGTCTCAGGTATTTCTTCTGGCTGGTCGCAAGAGGAAAAAGAGCACAACCTCCAACTATCTCATTAGTACAGATGCAACTGACCTCTCAAGAGGTGGAGAGAGTTTCATTGGAAAGTTAAGGTGAATGTACCATAATTATTATGAAGCAATAAATTCTTGCTTTTGGTGTTAACGTACATAGAAAACAAAATGCTCTACTTGAGGCTTGTGGATGAGAGTGGAGCAGGTACATTATTTTTTTTAAATTAATGGGTAGATGGGAATATTGACAGCTGAAGTCTTCCTTGTAACTCCAAAAATGGCTATGCTGTTTCCGATATATAGGTGTGAGGCTGATTTCGCTTATTCGTTACTGCGATTCCTGTCAAACAGTTTGTGATTCCATTGACCAGTACATAACACTTAGCATATACAGTGTATTCCACATACGTAAATAATTATAAAAACTATAAAAACAAATTATTCCAACCATGAAACTGTTCAACCAAAATCACGATCATGAAAATGGCCAAATGAAATTTAAGCAAATTTCACCATGATAGTACTAACAAAAAACTAGCGAAAGAGAAGAAGAGGATGAACTTGCTTTTAAAGTGCACCTAAAGGCAAAAATTTTTCTTTGATAAAATAATTCTTTCTGCTTATAGAAAACATATTTTACCACTTTCACCTCAAAATTTTGCTTTCATGTGTTGCACAAGCTATGTAAAGTGAGCAAAACTAACAGTCATATGGCCCCACGACCGTGCTGTGAGAGGCATGGGCCTATTCTCGATTTTACATCACAAACTGCTTTGCATTCAAGTTTTCAAAGAGTTTTTACATATTTGCAAAACAGTTTGTGATGTAAAATCGAGAATAGGCCCATGACTCTCACAGCATAGTTGTGGGGCCATATGACTGCCAGTTTTTCCCACTTTACATAGCTTGTAATGTTTTCCAACAAAGTAATCAAAACCATAATTTTATACCCTTGAAGCTAGGGTTTACAATTCATGAGTTCAATGGCTCATAGCCACTTTGATTTGTATTCTACTTTGTATTGAGAGCTTGTATGTGTATGGTTCCAGTTGACCAGCTGTACGTTTTTGTGCAGATCTTAATAGCAGAAGATTCTCAAAAGGGTTTAGTTCATTACTATTTGTGAACTAATGTAATTTGTCTAGTACTGTATTTGTCACTCCATGTGCCTCCAGAAAGATGCCATTTGAGTAAATTCAATTTTAATTCAAAATTCATTTCTTGTCCTTCTCTCTCATTGCAGATCCAATTTAGTAGGAACAAGATTTACTGTGTTTAACAATGGTGTCAATCCCAAAAAGGGAGGTGTTATGTCAGATCGTTCAAATATCCGAGAAGAAGTAGCAGCTATCATTTATGTAAGCAATGCTTAGCAGTCTTAGTCTTGATATAGTCATACTTTTATTAGTGTAATTAATTGTGTGTTAAATGGGGTTAAATGAAGGGCTGGGGGCATAAACTGCCTATGTGGAATTTTCGGCCATTTTTTTAGTTTGCTTGGATTTGTCCAAATTTTTGCATGTGAACTGCATTTTGATTCAAAAACATTGTCCCATATTTTTTTTCACCGATTTCTTTTTCGTACATAGGCATTCAAATGCAATTTTCCCTAGCCCTTCAAATGCAATTTAACCTAGTTAACGACTAGGAGCAAGTTTTTGCTCAGTTATTGGCATGGCATGGCATTAGCATTTGCTAGTATACTGTGGGTCACCGGCAGTCTTATAGCCTGTCTGGCTTTTGTCTGATGTCTTCAGGCAGTCCAGTGGTTAGCGGTGGTCCCTCCCTTTAGTTATATTATTATTATTATTATTATTATTATTATTATTATTATTATTATTATTATTATTATTATTATTATTATTATTATTTATTTATTTATTTTTCTTCCACTGAACTCCTAGTTCAGAGTGACAGGTGCTTGGTTTGGGGCTTGGTGTGGCTGGCGGGGCTCATGGCTGGGTTGCGGGTACGGCAGGCTTATGGGGTGTTCTACAGACCTGGGTTTGGGTCGGTGGTACCAGCCCCCAGGTCCCTGAGCACCCAACCTCCACTTGTGACGCAGGCATTTACTACATTTCAATGTGTACAGGTATATGTACATGTATTTCGATTCTTTGGTGGTTAGTGGTATAGGACTTTACTTCTTACCTTGATAATGGCCAAAATAAAACTGGAACAAATGATCCTTAAATTAGCCAGCAAGTGTGTGCAGTGATATATCTTGATGAAAAAGTGGAATTTTGTTGTATTTAACTCACAGTCATTTATTTTGAAAGGAATTCAGTACCGGTAAGTCAGAGAGGTCTTCCATTTCCAAATATTTAACTGTGAACAAAGAATTTGAAGGGCTTGGTGGAAAACTATACAGTCACACTTTATTCCAAAATGGCGGCCAATTTATTATTCTTTTGTTTGCATGATAATTAGACCTCTTTGCCTCATTTTCACTTCAAAATTATTTTGTATTTTGTACATGATGACGAGGCAAAGAGGGCTAATTAACATGCAAACAAAAGAATAATAAATTCACTGCCATTTTGGAATAAGGTGTATGCTAAGTGCATATTTTGCTCAAAAATTGCTGGTTTTTTGCATACAGGCTTGTTTTTATGCGGTAAACATTGCCCTGTATTTTTTTCCTCTGCTTTGCACTTAGTCTTTGAGAATGCTTGGGCCAAAAAATGTGTTCACCCAAAAATCCACTTAGCGTAGTTTTCCACCAAGCCCTTCAATTGAACTTTAACCCTGATATCTCCACAAGTCATTATGTGGTCTGTGTAGTGATGGACATTTCTGTTTTAATGAGTAGTGTGAGTGATGAAAGTGTTGTATTTCAGGATACCAATGTGCTTGGGTTCAAAGGTCCTCGCAGAATGACAGTTATTCTTCCAGGAATGGGACTTGATCACCAGAAGATACCCATGCGACCACTCACGGTCAGTTCTGTTTTTACATTGATCTGCCTTTTAGTATCCATTTTCTAACCCTTGAGCCTTGTTAAAGTGCCTATAACTCCAAAAATCTTTTTTAGCTCAATTAAATCTTTGTATGGAACTGAGAAAAAATAATGCTGCAACCCAATTTTCTTATGAATTCAAAAAACATTTTCACACACTGTACTGCCGAGTACTTCGTGGGCTCCCAATGAATATGCTTTGATTTTGACAAAGTCGACCCAGTTTGTTCTTCTCTTGCCTTTCTTCAGATCGACAGCCCCTTCAAAAGGTACTGGGTGCAATTATAAACTCTTAATCTTGTTTGGCCTGCTGCTACAACCGAAAACAATGCATCAGTATCTGGCATTCTGAAGCAATAACAGTTCCGAATAGGAAAGCGATCAATGGCCTGGAATGACGTCACAAATTACTATTCCCAGACCCTTTTCAAAGATTCTGCGGCTCGGTCGTGTTTTCAAAAAGGGCTATTTTCCCGCTCTTTAAAACATCAAAAAATTGCGGCCTTAAACAAATTCAAAAATTTTTGCGGCATTTTTCTCAGTTCCATACAAAGATTTTATTGAGTGAAATAAGAGTTTTGGGGTTACAGGCACTTTAAAGTTCTAATTGTCAAGTTTGACCCCTCAGTATAACAGGTGGCCTGAACTAAGGGTGATGAAGTTTACCCAGGAAAAAACATTCCTTTCTGTTTCACCTCCCCTCTCCCAGAATGTTGGTCTGCTTGATGGTCCTTCATTGTGTACTTTGACAGGATCAACAGGTTCAACATGCCTGTTAGGTTTTTTGGCTCCTTTTGTATGAGCTGTTTACCTGCACCTCCCACATGTACTCCTGCTACAACTCATTTTTCCTGGTCCTCGCTTTGCCGACCCTCGCCCAGTGGAGACTACCAACAATAGTTAAGTGGGGTAACCAGAAATACTCAATAATTTATGGATTGCTGAAGTAATTGTTATTGTATGTCCTCATCTTTAGGACAGCGATTGTTTGTTGGAGAGATACAAGAACAAACAAATGGAAAATCTTCTAGAATTACACAATAAAACACCTGTCTGGAATGATGGTATGAAAGAGAAAATCATTAGACATTTCTTCATTGGTATACTGTATGTAGCTAGTCTAGCTATTGTTAATATTAAGTCTTGATTTCCTGATGTTGAAACAACTTGTAACTTGGATCACATACTGGCGACAGTTGTTCGCATAGACTGGCTAGCCTTATCCAGCAGGGAAAATTACTTAGTTCCAGTATGTTGCATCCACTGCGCAGCAACTTATCCACATTCTAATCTGTTATCCACTCTCTAAACAACTGTGGCCTGTTGACATCTGACTAGACCATGTATAGAGGAGAAACCTAGTTTGTTGTTTCAACTTTAAGGGCTGTCACTAATTTTTTTACGTAGGTGGGGATGTGCAAAAAGTAGCCAGGGATCCAGCTGTTGTCATATTGTCAATGTGCTGTTTTTCTATGAAAGTCCAGAATTATCAGAATTGTCCAAGGAAAATCCCCACCCCCTGGCCCTTAATGATAGCCCCAACTTTAGAGAACTCATTACAGTTTTCTTTCACAGACACACAATCATATGTTCTTAACTTTCATGGAAGGGTGACGCAAGCTTCAGTTAAAAATTTTCAGATTGTCACAGATGCTGATGGTAAGAGACAATGTGCTTATTCTGTTCTCTGCTTGGAGGGATAGTGTATTTACTTAATACTGTAGAACCCCAGTAACTTGAACTCGGATAACTTGAACTCCCCGCTAACTCAAACTGAGTCTCAATTCCCTTGGATTTGACCCAACTTTTCAGTCATTTTTACTCGGTTAACTCGAACTTGGATAACTCGAAAACCCCACTAACTCGAACTAAAATTTGTTTCCCTTGATCAAAATTTACCCCAATAACTCGAATTTCTGGTTCTTATAATTCACCACGAATGCCCATTGAGATATACCAGTAGCTGTTCTTATCGTGTGATCGAATTCTAACACTACAACAAAGACTGGAGCACTTTGATTTTAAAAAAGGGAACATAAATATTGAGTGTATTAAATAAACTAAGTTACATTCACCGTATTGCATTGTCGCAAGAATGCATAATTGTTACAGTTGTTACAAAATGAATTAGTTGCTCGTAAAATAAGTTTAATTTGCACTGTACTGTATACCAAAGTGCTGAAAATCAATAAACTGTTAATTATTACCCTGGAAAATTGAATATTTTAATTGACCCCAATAACTCGAAAACCCCACTAACTAATTAAATATGGCCCTTCAGAGTTCGAGTTACCGGTTTTTCTACTGCAGTTGCAATATACTCTATAAAGTAATAATTATTTTCACATTGTTGAATACAAATTTGATTTGTTTTCTGTGAATATGCTTGAAGCTAGTTCAAAATTATTGGTAACAATAACAGATTGGAGTGATGTCTCCTTTCATTTTGACCAAGGTAGAACTACGAAGCTACTTTTTCTGCAACATCTTGGACTTTCTGGGCATAAAGTAGCAGACTATGTGTTTGGGATGAGTAAAAAATACAGCTTGGGGGGGGGGGGGTGAAACTGTGATTTGACTTTCTATTTCATTTTTGTTAGAGATCGTCAGAAGGCTATTTGTATAAACTTTCTAAATATTACTGGCTGCTTATTATTTTCAGCGCTGCTAATTTTACATTTACAGTTATTTAAATTTACAAACATGTATTGGGTCGGTAAAATCGTTGAGATATCACACCAACCGTAAAAAAATAAATAAAATAAGTAAATGAATGAGACACAGATGTACAAACTACATAAACTACCAGTATTATTTAAGAAAATCTGATAACCTATATTTTAGGTAGTTAATGTCAAACTAACCACCAAAGCGAGTAAATATAAGAGAAGTTAAAGATATTGTGCATCAAATGGGAACTCAGAAAAAAATCCGAGCCCCAGATGGGATTTGAACCCACGACCCTCCGTGATCTAGTCGGATGCTCTAACCACTGAGCTACTGGAGACTCTGTGGTGAGCAAGGGTGAAATGTGGGTATTGACTAGAACTGCATCACGCATCACATCACAAATCGCATCACAAATTTGACTATGTAACTGCGTGATGCAGTTCTAGTCAATACCCACATTTCACCCTTGCTCACCACAGAGTCTCCAGTAGCTCAGTGGTTAGAGCATCCGACTAGATCACGGAGGGTCGTGGGTTCAAATCCCATCTGAGGCTCGGATTTTTTTCCGAGTTCCCATTTGATGCACAATATCTTTAACTTCTAATGTCAAACTATTTCTTAAATTCCTTAGAGACTGGGCTCTTTGTTCTTAAGCTCACGCTAAATAAATTTTTGCGTGCTTTTCAGTTGATTATATCATCATGCAGTTTGGCCGAGTGGCAGAGGACGTTTTTACAATGGATTACAATTATCCCATGTGTGCTCTTCAAGCGTTCGCTGTGGCCTTGAGCAGTTTTGATGGAAAGTTGGCTTGTGAATAGCATTAAATTAATTTAATTCACAGGCTTTGTAATTGAACTAAGAAAATCTAATATTGTCGTCAAATGAATTTTTGTAATTGCTATTAATAGCAAAAGAGTATACTATGCACACATTGTTTTACTCATTTTAAACTTATGTTAAGTAGTTTCGTAAATGGAAGACCTGGTTTTGCTTTTGTTTGCCTGGCATTTGTCATGGCTTTGAGAATGTTTGAAGACATTTTAAGATTTGAATTAGTCACTTAAAGTGGACACCTGCCCAGAATCAAAACGTCACCTGTTATTATAAGCCAGTAAAAGGTTTGTGTAAATACAGTTCAACAGAGAGAAGGGCCCAAGGAAGGTATAATTAATTCATGCTAGCTTCATTTTATTTACAGGTATTTTTAAGTGCAAAGTTGCCATGTTTTAGAATCACTGTAAGCCTTAGGAATTTATTTATTTATTTCATTGTATACAGGATCAATTTAATACACTGTTAATTAATGTTAAATGCATAATGTTAAGATCCTAAATTGGGCAGTGAGAAGAAATGCAGATTAAAATAACACCAAGAAGACAAAGCGTAGCCCATGGTGGTTGTCCACTAATACACCTAAATTCATTTTGGTAAATTAAGCCTTCTCTCCCAAAGAAAATGTACCCGTCTGGTACCGGTATGATGTCTACAATAAGAACCCAGCCCAAACTGTTGTACCCTTTACCGACCTGGGAGCTAAGCTGAAGCAGTTATTTTGTAGGTACCAGAATATCATACCACTTCATCCCTTGAATTAAATGTGCTTATTCACTAATTTTGTTTGGCTGCTTGTAACACAGCCATTATATCTTGTCAGCTTAAATTTGCCACTTCCACATCTCCCATAATACACTTTGTTTGTCCCCCAAAATTTTGCATAAGCATTGTTTTCAATTTCTCTTGGGGCTTACAATGGTCCTGGGAGAAACTGAAAACAATGGTTATGCAAAATTTGGGGGGGGGGGGGGGGGGCAAACAAATTGTATCATGGGGGATGTGGAAGTAGCAAATAGCTTTTTCATAATCCAACTAGTTCATGTGACATTTCACAAGTTGTCTTGCTACCATGCTGACATACTTACACCAAAGAAAATGTTACTCAACGAATGCATCTTAAATTGCATATAACTTGAATGTTACATGTACATAAACTTTATTACTAGATTTAATGTATGACTTACTTCCCCAAGTGTGATTCAACTATTTTACCATATTGACTTTTTATGTTACAGTGCCGATAATTAAGCCTTACAACACTCAAAATAAGTAGCTTCAGAAGTTTTTTTTAAATAATTTTTACCATTGATTTGTTACTGAAAATGTACAGAAATTTACTGAGAGATGCATAATTATGTAAATGATTTTGTTTAATTATTATTCATAACTAATTAAATATTGCCCTTATCTGGGTCTGAATCTGAACAAAATGATATTCTGTAATATCAAGTAATTTCTTAACTCATAGCCAGTGAGGCACTGCACTCTTCATTAGCTATTGTTTGTTACACAGTTGAGGCTAATAATGCCAGTTACTTGAAAGAAAATTATGGAAAATAACAGAACCATGGATCTTAGCTTGAGTAAAACAAAGATATTCTAATTTAGTAATTGACAGCTGTGCAGCAGTGGTTCCCTTTTCAAGACCAAAGAGGAGAAGGTTAAGGCTCGATTTCTGCCTTTTTCTCGAGTCTGGGCTGTGTTCCTCTTTCAAGGGAGTAGCAGGCCAGGGGCTTGTTTTCCCAAACAGCCGCTGGTTAACATTGAGCCTACTTGTATAAGGAGAATGGGGCACATGAAAAAAGTGACCTTTTGTTTGTCTCTTATCCTCTGAGGGATTGAAACTAACTGTCCTGGAGGCTAAGTTTCTCATAACCAACCTTTTCCATCAGGGATCAAATAATTACAGTGGTTGGTTGTAAACTATGGTTTGTGTAGGTGGTTGCTTGTGATAATACTACCAAACAAAATTCAACTGGTGCACTTACTGTCATGAACATCTCACTTACCAATACTAATTCCATTTTCCTAGTACAGGTAACTCAAATTTATGGTTCTTTCAGTAGTCAGTTAAAGCTTGGAAGGTTTTTTAAAACTAATAATTATTTTACGTTTCTTCTGGCAGAAGAAACAACAATCTTTAAAACATATTTGTGCAAGAGGCTGTTCTTGTCAGAAGCATTCAGTGTTAGCCTTAGCACACAGGATCTGAATAAACTGTCTGTTTTGAAAAGCATTGTTCAGCACAAGGAACCACATATACATGTATTGCTTAGTTATTAGTCTGACATTTTACAGTCTGCTAACTCTGTCAAACGAAACACATTTGGATGGATAATTCATGATCATCATAGGTTTAACTACTCTCAATTTTTAGCAATAACCTAAAGAATATGCAAAAAATATTGGGAAGGGTTAAATATCCTTTTAAACCAAAAAAAGAAAAAAATCTGAAAATTATAAATGCATCTAACAACCAAACACCAATATTCAATTAAGAATTATAATTTAATCATGAGAGATGCTGGTTAAACTCTTAAAAAAACAATTTGTCAAACAACATTTTCATCTTTGTGGATTGAGTTGAATCAGTCTTAATCAGTGCTACACAAAATAGGTTACAAACTGTCAGCTGTGGGTTGTGTTATGTGAAAGTTACCTTTTGGCGATGAAATAGAATATTTTAAACTTTTAACTTGATCCATGCAACGTGATTCACACAATAGCTTTTACATGCCTGTAAGGATTATTTAAGGCAATATAATCTAGTGGAGTCCAGCCGTTGAAATATTGTTTTACCCTCTAGGAAGACGTTGTAAGTTAAATTTATTTACGTCTAGTGATTTCGATATTGATTGATTGCAGTTGTTATTAGTTTGGGAAAATAATAAAATTGATGCCGATTTCTTATTCAGAGAATAAATGGAAAGCAAGTAAATGTTTGGAACATTTTATTTACACCCTTACACTCTGTTTCCTTCTTTATCTTTGCGCAAATTTTGGCCCAATTTTCAACTACATGAGACTGAATTTGCAGCCAAGTTGTACCTTGTAGCCTCTTCTTTTTTTTATAAGTGTTGTAATTGTTGTTATCAACGGTTGAGCTGTAGAGTAAAAAATTTGCGAGTTTCGGCAATGCCACTGTCCTAGCGAATTTGGACCCCCCACCCCAGGAAAGAAAATAGTTCCCTAGAAAGTTCATGGAAAGTTCATTTCAGCTTGCATTTTCTCAAAGGAAGATTTTGTTCCCTAACATTTTCGGGCAATTAAAATTTCAGCTAGGGAATCCGAACAGATGAACTTCTCCTAGCTTATGAAAACATCGCTTTAAACAGACTTCAAACACCATAAGGCATTTAAAAATGTCTTTCTACAGCTTTTGGTTGATTTGGCTCGTTGGATGCCCCTGACTTCGGTTATTATTTTGAAGTGTGCAGGAGCACTAAGACAAGATCCAACCATCCATACAAGATACAAACCAAACTCGCAAAATTGAATTACTATAAAATATTCTTTCTTTGTTAAGATAATCAAGTTTTGGAACGATCTTCCAAGTAATGTAATCAATTGTCGTGATAGTCCAAATGTCAACAAGTTTAAACTAAGATTGAAGAATCACATGAATATTTATTGAATATGCTTTTTAATGATATTTCTGTGATTTTTATGTATTTTTATAATAACTAGTTTTTTCATTGACGTATAGTTTTTATTTATTTCTGTAGGTAGGTAGGTAGGTAGGTAGGTATACTTTATTTAAATCAAGAAACACGCTAGCCCCAACAACACTTAGCTGGTTTCCATGGAGGGCGTGTTTATACGGACACAAAAATAAAACTAAAGCTAATACTACGAGTTAATAATATGATAAATCTAAAACTACGAAAATTCAGCAAAGAACGAGAACTAATCGTTATAAACTAAATATTAAAAAGTATTAGGATAGCTTGGACATAACTAACACAAGACTATATAGCATGACATCACCCAATTACGTTTTGATATATTTAATATATATATTTAGCCAAGCCTAAAAGCGGAGCTCCAAAAGCATTCTTTTTCTACTGGCATTTACATATAGTCTGCTTGTCATATCACCCATCTGACCTCACTCAAGCTACAGACCCAATGCTGTAGAAAATAGTATGGAAAGGTGATCTGAGCCAGTGGCACAGTGGATTTGGACCCCACGTGGATTTGCACCCTCCAGTCCAGATCTGCTTGTGGATCAGATTTGGACCCCCTAGTCCAGAACTGCTAGCAGATATGAATCCCCGTTTAGGAATTTGGACCCCCACCCCTCCTAAAAACAAGCGTTCTATTGAGTAAGGTAATAAAAATTCCTTTCCAAACTGAGTTTGGAGATGTTAAAAAAGCAAAATAAAAATATTGAGGTAGGTTTTTTTAAAAATAATCTTTAATACCTTGTGTAAAAAAGAACCTGCAAAGCTAGTTTTCATCTATAAATTTTTAAAACAAAACATTTCTTAACATCTTAGAGCAATACCTAAGGACAGGTCTGTTTCCCAGTTCAACTGTAGGCAACTTAGTTACATACTTAGCTACTTAGGTATGGTTTAGAGCCACTAGAAATTGGTGGAGAAGCCTGGTGATTGCTCCTTGGAATCAGTATCACATCAGATATATAGTGATTCAGATCATCACTTCATAATGAATGCAATTTTAATTATCCACAGCCTCCCATGAGACAGTCAGAAATCGGAAATTGTGTATCCTCTGGATATATGTATGCCTCACAAAAATTATGAAAGAAAGATACATGGAAATCAATAAAAATATTTAGATGCCATGAATTAAGACCAAGATATTTATTTTGATCAATTACTTCTTGACCTTACTATCACAAAAAAAACTGCTTGCTAACATTAAGCTCATCACTCAATGCACCTACAGTGTTTTCAAAAAGAAATCCAGCTGCATGCTGTTCTGGCCAGTTAAGTGCAAGACCAAACAAATTGATAATAATATATTGGGCATTTGGTTGATACCACTATCAAGGTGATTCATCAAAGCAAAAGTGCTGGAAATCCGTTAGCCATCTTAACTTGATCTTAACATACTTCATCAAACATCAGAGATTCCATTAAACATTAATGCCAAATGTCATCCAAACATCCCACAAGATTGGTGTGACCAGCTACTAATAAAATTAATTGAAAGACTGTATGCAGGAGGAGGAAGTCCAAAGGATGTGTACATTGATGAGAAAGAGCTTACTTTAAGTTTAATTTTAAGTTTAAAGTTTAATAATACTTTGTCATTTGAATACAACTAAGTTGATACAAAACAAAAAAGTGCATGACTGGAGAATAATTGGAAGAAACTAAATTCCCATACAAAGAATATTATCTAATATTACACATTCTAAATACTAAGAGGTGAAATTTAAACGTGGCCCAAAGCTAACCTAATCAAATTAAATCAAATACTTGTCTCTTACAAGTCACCCTGATTTGAGATTGAGACTAAAAATCATGAAGTAATCCAAAGCAAACCTAATTAAATTACATACTTGTCACTCACAAGCTACAGCTGATTTAAAATTGACACTAATAATGTAACAGATAGGACTTAAAACTGCTTAAAGAAGGTGCATGCATGATGTTCGATGGAACACCATTCCAGTCTTTTATGTAGCGATTAAAAAAAGAAAAGCTGAAGGCCATATATATATTTAGCCATGCCAAACCTAGAATCGGAGCTGCACACTCTCACCGAGCAACTTCGCAAGAGTTTATTTGGGCCAGTTTAATTTGTGTCCAAAACAACTGAGCAGCAGCAGGGAAAACGAAGAGTTTTCGATAGTAAACGTTTGCAAAAAAGAAAAAAAAAAGACGGACATTCTTGAGTCTAACTACTTTGAGATGAAAGCATAAAGGGATTCAAAGCGGATCAAAAAAAAAAAAAAACAAAACAAAACAAAACAAAAACACTGCAAGCGAACAAAGTACAATGCCGGCGAGTGTTTGCTCGAAGAAGGAGAAGGTGG
>JAEMWC010000493.1:177500-197500 GCA_016490735.1 Pachyseris speciosa
CACAGGATTGGCTGAGAAAACAATAAGCAAACAACAGAAACAGTGGACCCTAGCCCTGAAATAATGGAGCTGCGTGGTAATAAGAACCAATGAAATAAGAGGTTACTGAGAGGTGCGTGGCATCTGACTAACACTAACTCTTTGCTCTCGGCGTCACACCTTTGAAAAAATATCTCGCACTCATTAAATAGGTCCATATCTGAATTTGGAGGCCTATACCAAGTGCATACAAGAAGAGATTTGCTATGTGGGCGGTTGATTTCAGCACAGACCATCTCAAGACTGCTAGGCACCAAGTCTTCCCTATCGGAATACGGTATATTATCCCTAATGTACAAGACGACACCGCCTCCAACTCTATTACGATCCTTTCTAATAAGATTATAGCCAGGAATACTTATCTCATTGTTGGGTATTGATTCATCAATTTTAGACTCATTTATAGCGAAAATATCAAACGGTGTGCTAACTAAGACATGCCTAATTTCATCGATATGTTTGAATAGACTATTAACATTCAGGTTGGCAATTTTGAGACCCTTTAGTTTAGCGACGTTACGCAATGTGGAACCAAACTCACCTCTTATCGGGTCATCATGTAGTGATGTATATTTTTTTTATTTATTGCTAGGAGATCCTTAATATAGGGTTAATCTCTGGGTTTCCTTTTTCTTAATATCTATACTAGGTATTTTGAAATAAAGTATTGTATTGTATTGTTATTTTTCCAGGATACTGAATTTGTATAGTTTGAATGGGCGGCGCATTAACAAATTAAAGGAGGTGCTACTTTTTAAAGTAACGCTTCTTGGTTGGAAAACGCATTCGTCCTCCCTGCATAAAAGTTTACTTGACTACACGTCGACTTCACAGGATTTGTTTTTCTTCGGAACCTGACTTTTCCAGTCTTGATGTTTTGAATTTGTGTACTTCTCGTGAAAAACTTTATTCAGTAAGTCATTCAGTATCGAAATATTAACATCGTGTTTATACTGATTAAACGGAATCTCGTGACTATAACGTAACGGAGACTGACGGACTCTCGTCACTAACCAGCCGAGTTTTCCCCGAGATTTGTTTATTTAGTATATAACTTCATTGTTTATACTGAATAAATGGGATCTTGTGACTATCAAGCCGACTTTTCCACGAGATTTCGTTTATTCAGTATAAACACTGAAGTTATATACTGCATCGAATAGGTATAGAACTTCGTTGGTGCCATGCCAGAAACGTCCCGAGGAAACAAGTACCTGATAACTTGCACTCAAGTTACTACTATAGTAAGTGGCCTGAGGCAGCGCCCCTGAAAACTAAATCTGCAGAAGGTATGGGTGAATTTCACATTCGAAACTACAAATTTAGGGACCTTTTTCTTTCGGACAAAAAAAAGAACTTCTGGACTTTTAGAACATTAAACTGTATTTTTACGACGCGCGTGTAATGAAAAAAGTTAATTGGAAGCTAATTAGAATTTAACTACCGAGGCCAGGGAGTAGTTTAGAACATTAAGGTGTATTGTTTCGACCCGCTCATATGATATGATAACAAAGTCAATTAGAATATTTAACAAGATGCTGGACAAGAGGGGTGGGGGCTTAAAATATAGGTCTAAGCACTCTATTAAAGACATCTATCATAATTATAGTTAAAGACTACTTTGAGTTGTTTAAAGAAATCGATTGCAAGGATCATTTATTTAATCACTTTTTTCTCCTAGGCGTAGCAGACTTCCTGTCCGACCTCATCACCAGATATGGAGATACTTTAAAACGACAACAGCAATAGAGTAACCGCTTATATCTATTTGAGCGAAAAACAACGTTGAAACAACATATCATGCTGGGAAACCAAAATGGATCACACTAGCACTGTCTTGCTCTTTTTCAAAGGAGACTAGAAACAGGGGCACCCAACGAGCCAAATCAACCAAAAGCTGTAAAAAGCCATTTTTAAGTGCCTTATGGTGTTTGAAGTCTGTTTAAAGCGATGTTTTCATAAGCTAGAAAAAGTTCATCTGTTCGGATTCCCTAGCTGAAATTTTAATTGCCCGAAAATGTTAGGGAACAAAATCTTCCTTTGAGAAATTGCAAGCTGAAACTACCTTTCCACGAACTTTCTAGAGAACTTAGTTCTCTCCGAAAATGCTAGCTGACGTTTTTGACTGCCAAAAACAGCAATTACGACCTTTCCGAAAACCTCAGGCGTTATGATTTCCCAATTTCGAATCTTTTAGGCTACGTTTTAGTTACGAAAATTCGAGTGCACTCTTTAATCGATGCCGAAAGCGCAAGGCGAATTACCCTCCACCGAACAGATATCTACCGAAACTTGTCGTTGGGTGCCCCTGTAGAAACAGAAACAATTAATTTAATTTATCTCAAATATGAAAGAGGAGTACCACTGAGCTCCACTGGTTGTACCTAAAGAATTTGTGACAGAGCCTTAAGCTTATCACTTAGATTTTGAACAGAAATTTACAGATTCTTTCATTGTGTTGTAAGCATTCTATAAACTGTACACTGTCACTTTAACCTCTGTATCCTGAAAGACTCCAACTATAATGTTTTGGACTTTGGGCCACTGCAGTCCATCTAAGCCGCAACCGATCTTCGGCATTGATAAGCTCGTCACCCCATGACTGATACAATGTTCTCGCATCGCTACCAGTGATGACTGCAAAGTTTTGTATGTCGGCTTATGAAAGTACTTCTCCTTGGTGACCTGTTGAAAGACAAGCAGCTACATGTTCTTAGGGATGATCAGGTAACAGGTAAAGAGGGGATGGCAGTTGAAATCCAGGAGTAAAGACGCCGTGGTGGTAGGAGATGGGTGTAGGAGGGGGGGGGGGGGGGGGGGGGGGCAGGGGGTTCAAAAGGATTAAAAGGAGAGTTAGCTCTAAATTGAAAAGTTGAGTGGAGGAGGAATTAACTCAAATATTGGTATTTTACAAAGCAGGAGCAGTAGTATGGCTGCCACTGCACGTGCATTTCTCAGATACTTATGGCTGAGCCCTCTGGCTGTTGTTTCCACGGTTAAGTGAGTTTTAGGCGGGTAGCATACAATTAAATTGCAAATTAACACAAGTCTCACCGCAGGTATTGTGAAACAATGTATTGGTAACCCTCCTGAAAACAAGGCTTTGGGAACTGTTGGGGTTGACTGTTTCCAACTGTTTTACGCTCTCAGTTGATTAGTTTCTTTTTAACAATAAGATGCTACACAGGACACCTTTTCTTCGGTCTTTTTTCTTAGCACTCTTTTAATGTTGAGAAATGCATTATTATGCAAAAATTAATTTCAAGCTAAATTGAAAATCTCCCAGACAAGTGGGACTGATAGGTCCAAACTCCAAGCAAAAAAAAATTACTACAACAAAAAACAAAAAATCTTCCATGGGAGGCATAGGTGTGTTTACTGGGCAGTATGTTGATAAACTGTGAAGAGGTGTTTGGTAGTTCTTTCAGACACCAGTGAATCATCTGATCAAAGCCTGTGCGCAGATGTCCTTTTCTGTCACACCAACTGAAAGTGCAGCAACTTACCAAGTAGTACACATATCTACTCCCTCTTCTCAGGACTGCCACACCTCCTGGTTTCTGCCCTAAAAAAATTGCAACAAATAATGACATTTTTGTTAGAACTAAAAGTATTATAACATGCATACATGTTCACAATAGACAAAGGCTACTTTACAATGTCTGTGACCTGGTCACCAGTTCTAAGTTTACTCAAAGAGATGGATCAGTCTAAAAAGGAACCACACTTTTTGCAACAAATTGAGGTCACCTTTTTGGTAATGTTTAAATTCGAACAATGGAAATCACGATACTTGTAGTTAAGTGTAAGCTTTCAATAAATACATAGGATTTTATTTATGTCAAATTTCTTGTACACTTAAACTGAATTAGATTTTATGATGTCATGTACACTACTATCATTAATATTAAGCATTAATTTTTTTGCATAAAATAATTTCATGCAATCCAAAATAATAATAATAATAATTATAATAATATTTGTTTATTTCCACCATTCGCAGATTTCTCTGAATTACAGGTAGGGTCAGGCAAAGCATTTACAAACATACAATTATAAATATAAATATATAAATATAAAACATAAATATAATAAAGTAGTAAATAAATATAGTAGAAATCGCATACACATTATTACACACATGGTCCTGACCTCAGTGAATACGAGGTTTGCAACGAAATGACCCTGCTGGATATTAGGTGGTAAAGCGGGCTAGCGTGCATAGTTTCCGACACAAATTTCTTGCACGCCAGGTGGCGTCTGGCCTCTAGAGACAGAAGCCCAGCACGCGCAAGGGTGTCCTCGTAGCTCAAGTCAGGACCAAAGATGATTCGTAGGGCTCTCTTTTGTACTCTCTCTAAAGCCTTGCAGAGATACTGCGGTAAATTTGCAAACACTACCGATGCATATTCTAAAACAGATCTTAGTAGGGAGCAATACACAGCCACCAACTCCCCATCTTGCACCCCACAAGCTTTCAGTTTTCTTAGAGCATAAAGGTGGCGGTTTGATTTCTTTATTATATAGTCGCAATGAGTCGACCAGCTGAGGTCCGAGGAAATGTACACCCCAAGGAGCTGAAATGATTCCACCGATTCAATAACAGAACCTCCTACCGCTATTGGTTGACTGTAGCAACTATTATAATGCAAAAAATCAACCCGCATCAGCTTGCAACACAGTACAAAACATGCCAAAATTAGATTATTTCAATGAGGTTTTGCTCGTAGGTAAGCTTCAGACCAGTAAATGTTCAGTCTGCTGGTTCCCAGCTGACACTGACCAATGTGGGTCACCTGAGGTAATTGATGAGATGTTTACTTAATAGTAATTAGAATTAATGATTAGTTAGGAGGTAATTACCTTAAAAGCTCTGTTAAGCCCCCTCTCTAATAACTCGATATTTAAGTAATGTTTTACTGCAGTTGTTTCAGTTTGTCTATTAAGCCCCCCTCTCCAATAAGCCCCCGTTAATAAGGCCTGAAATTAAATAAGCCCGCCCCGGTAGTTGTATTGGAAGCATATATCCCCAAGTATGTTACCTTGAGAAATGATCTCATCCACTCCCCCAAATTTTTTCTTAAAGATTGTAGCTATTCCCTTGCCCATCCTTGCATCAGCACTTATACAGTGAGCAAGGGATTCACTGTCAGGACATGAAAATAAATCCCCACGCATTTCACACAGCTTGGAGCTTGCATCAGCATGCTGCAAGACGAATATTGAAACATTATAAAATATTTCTAAAGTCACCTTGAAAGTACAAAAACATGGCTTGACTTGATGATTACACACAGAGCTACAACCAGCAGCCGGTTACGAAAAATACTAGACACATTGTACCTTATTTATGGGCTCTAATGAAGTCTCTAAGATGTTGCGCTTTCCATCTCCTCTCCCCCGCTTATCAAAGCTGCTGGCAGTGCAACTCAATCCAGGCTCAAACCTGGACAAACAACTTTGGAGGAGGCAGAGGGAGGGGGTGTACTGTATGTTATAATTCTCCATGATTTGTTAGTGACAGTTTTGCTACTGTTTGTAGTTAATGTTCTTTGTAAGGACATTTGCAGTTTTTCATGCCTGGTTTGACAGTTATCCACTTGAAACTGAGTCCTTAACACAGGTTGTTGAATGTGTTCACACTTGAACCACCCCCAGCCTCTCATGAGGGAACTGAGGTTTCTTGCGCCATAAGTAACATCAATACTCTTAACCAACAAAGGTGCTTTTGACCTCTAGTCTATGTCCCAGAAGATCTTTGAAATTGCACTGAGTATGAACATTTGAAGCCGAATTCCACACAGAACAGAAAGGAATTGTCCTAGGAAAATGCAAGAAAACTCTGGCCTGGCTTATAGAACATCCTTATGTCAATTTTCTTGTCAAAATTTAAGCCTTCCAGCCTAGCTATTGCTGGTACTTTCAAAACAAACTGTTTCCATCACAAGGAACAGCAGCTCAATTGGCTGAGACAGCGGCAATCAGGGAAGCAACAAATGAGAGCAAAACCAGTGGGACTAACATAATTTTTCGGTTGTAAGGCACACTCTGGTATTAAGATGTACTCCCAACACGAAAACTAAACCCTGTCAATTTCTCTAACGGAAAAATTCCGTAAAACACTTAGTTATGAGACGTTCCATAAACTGAAAAGAAACATCACTAGGAAAAAGGAAATACAAAGTTGTAATAAACAAGACGGAAAAAGCCATGCATAAACAAGGAGCTGAAAACATAGATGGAACACATTTCATCAAGTCTATTTACTTGTGACCTACTAAATAAATAACATTTCTAAACAAAGCAAAAAAGTTGCATCACTTTCGCTGGCAAATACTAAAGCTGATTTACTTGATAAAAAAGCATAACTTAGTTATCACACACACATGTTCAGTGCTGATTTGGGTCACTTTGAGTTGCCAGTAACAAGAATGCTAAAGTTAACCAGCTTCAAATGTCAGTGCACGAAAATGGATAGTTGGACGAAGAAGGGTTTGTATAATTTGTAAAGAAACACTGAGTTTAGATTTCTTGCAATGGAGGTGTTTGCAATGTTAGCGCAATAAGTATCACATTACAGAGCACATGCTTTTAAGCACGTGCGATATGCAAATATGCATGGCTTTGTTTCGAAAATACTCACAATGTTTTGTATCTTGCATTACAAGTTTTGAATCAAATTGTCTTTACCCCATCTTGGGAACTAAAAAGTGGACTCAAAACCCGGCCTCCATATCTATGAAAGTCAGTGCTTAATCATAGCGGAAAATGTAAATTTCAAAAATTGTTTCGGAAAATATTTGCCAATAAGGTGCACCCCAAGTTTAAGAACAATTTTTGAAATAGTGATTATCTTCTAAAAAACAGTGTGCCTTATACCCAAACAACTATGGCAAGTGAGAAAAATCAAAAGGAAGGCATCCTAAGATTCAAAATTTTGAACTGTGGCTGCATAGTTGAGGTAGAATTTTGGCAGAAGTGGCCCTAGATGGGTGGAAAGGCCTGCATTCTACATTGCAAAGTGTGTTCAGAGCCGCTTTAAATTTTCAAAATTTAAGGTGGCTCTGAATCCGCTCCTACAAATTTTTTAAACTTTGCAGAATGTTGGATCATGACATGCTTATTACTTTTAAAGAACAGCAAATGGGGGTCACAGAGCTTGGTTTTGAGTTACTGTTGCTTATTAATAACAGTATTACGACACAAACTGTCCAATTACAAGCATGAAGCATACACTGTCCTGTTAGTGCTTAAATCGGGCTGCTGATAAGCAATCATGTTCGAGAATTTTGTTATAGTTTTGATTAAAGCTTAAATGAGGGGTGTTTCTAACAGATTATACAGTTGCTATGGTAACCTATTCAGTGGGAACAGTTTTATAACTTGTTCACCAATGATTGGGTATGTTTGATACTGTACTATAATCTTTAAGGTAATTCACAACGTATAAATAGTAATGGACCTTGTGATGATTCAGAAGGTATATTTATGACAAAATGTATCTTCCAAATCATGAATGCATCAATCCGAAGCTGAATAGCAAAGACCTGTCAAGATGCAGAAAGGCATAATGGTAAAAGGTATCACACAAATAGATATAACATGAAAAGGAATCATGCAAATGTGCATAACGCAAAAAGACATCACACAGATAGGCAAAATGCAAAAAGGCATCATGCAAAAAGGCATCACATAAAAAGGTATAACATGAAAAGGTGTAACACAAACAGACATAACACGCTTATTTATAGGCCTTTTTGCTTTATGCCTATTTGTGTTATGCCTTTCCGCATTACATCTATTATTTGCGTTATGCTTCTTTGTGGCATGCATATTTGTGTGATGCCTTTTCATGCTATGCACTCTTTGCATCATCCCTTTTTGCATTGTGTCTATTTGCGTGATTCCTTTTACCATTATGCCTTTCTGCAATGATACCTGAAACGGGTCTTTGTCATTCAGCTTCAGATCAATGCATTCACAATTTAGAAAATAGATTTTGTTGTAGATATACCTTCATACGTATACAAGAGCTGGAACTCAAGTGTTTCTATCTTTTGAGCGAATGCAGCAACTCAGTCCATTATTACAGCACCCAGCATCTCATTTCTCCTTGGATTAAAAATAGAGGTCATGAGAATTTTATACAGCAAATGATCATCAACAATGAATTCAAAAGTTTTGAAGTGTTTGCAACTTCTCCAAGCTAGAATGTACCACAAGGAAACAGAGAGGACAATATGAACGCTGATCAATATCACAGCTTAAACCATCACCCTTCAATCTGTCAGCAACATAGAGATTCTTAACTTGTACACACCTGTTGTTTTTGAATTTTGGTCCCCTCTGAACGTTCTTCATGTCCGCGCAGACGTTTGTGCTTTCTACCAAAACATCAATTTGAAACAGTAAAGATTAAAGTTGGCTGAAGTTTGTAACCATCCACAGAAGTGTGTAGGGTTGTTATTTAGATACATACATATTTATTAATCCTTAAGTGAAAGACACTACAACTAGGATGCTAAAAGGTCAGATGGGTCAGACAGGAGTATACATTTTAATGCTACATATGACTTTGAAATACAGCGTAGAGCTCATTGCTAAATAAGCTTACTTAGATTAACTATTAATTATCATTATCATTATCGTTATTTTGCACTCTCACTGGTAATTGATTGTTGTCACTAGAGACAGTTAGGTAACTTTAAAAGCTGCCTTGGGCTGAGTTGTTCAAAGCATGGTTAGCGCTAACCATTGTTAAAGATGTATTAAAACCTATAGGTTGTCATGCATGGTATTTAACACGGGTTAGCGCTAACTTACTGCTTCTAGCAACTGGGCCCTAGACTATAAAACTTAACGCTGGTTTCACAGTCTTCTTACCTCGGCTAGCCGGGATAACCCGGCACGAACCGTTTACATGGCAAAAAGGTAGTCCACCTAGAACTGGCTACAGGGGTGCCACAGGCAAGTAGACAGGGTGCCCCGGGAAGGCGGGCTACCCTGTCTAGGGTGTAAACGCTTAAATGCATTTTCTAAAAAAGTTAGCCCTCCCAGAGTAGCTCCATTAGCCGGGACATCCTCCCTCCATGTAAACAGGCTCCAAGACGCAAGGAGAACTTGAAAACGGCCTGGCTTTTTCGGGTTGGTGCCATTATTTCATCTTGGCCAAGGGTAACCAAAAACATTTCAGAATGGTTTCCGCGAGCTGAAATCGCCGTCTTGAAGAAAATTTGGCGATTATTATTCGTTTGCCATCGCTAAATAGGTCTCCAAGTTTCCACTGACACTCTAGAGATTTCCTGTGCTCGAACTCTGGCCCCGTTCATCAAATCAAAGCGCAGTTTTAGCATCAAATAAACGAGAACCAAATCTATCCGATTTAAATGTTCTTAAAACATAGCCAGTCTTAAGGTCTTAATGATGCTGACAGTTTCGATGACTGTCAGCCATCTTTATCAAAACCTGAAAAACATTAAAAGTGTCAGATAGGCTTCTGAAGGTGTTAATTATTTGCGATAAACGCGCAAAGTCACCCTGTAGACGCCCCCTTCGGGGGTGGAGATCACTTGTGTCCATATGGGAGAAAGCTGATAGGCTCCCTCGTCCATTTGCGCGTTTATCGCAATAATTAACACCTTCAGAAGCCTTAAGGCTTCTGACACTTTCAATGTTTTTGGAAAATTGTTGCGTCGCCGGCGCGCGGTGAAAATCACCCGTGTAGCCACCCTCGCACAGGTGATACGACAGCTCAAAAAATCGCAGAAAAAGAATCGCAAAAAGTTAAAATCATTCAATTTCTCGCGATTTTCTTCTTGCGATTTTTTAAAAGGTTGCGTTGCCAGTTCAAGGGTGGCTACACTTGCGATTTTTATCGCGCGCTGGCGACGCGACAAAATTGAAAAAATCGCATCACCGGCGCGAGCGAAAAATCGCTCGTGTAGCCGCGGCTTAAGGGTGGGCTAACCGCATAATTACTGGTCTCAACTCTTCAAATGTTGTTTTATTGTAATATTTGTTTCATTTCATTAGCTTCTCCATATTTCCAACGAAAGCTAGAAAACGTAAAATTTTGCATATCTCAATTCTTGTCTTTGGAACAGAGCATAGGAAACACAGTTTCTTTACCCCTCTACCTCCCCGAAGGGAATTGAGTGGACTGCCCAGCGCGGACAGAATGTCCCTGGGAACGAGTTTATGATCAAGTAGTCTCCTTCGCATCGCCATGAATAACACGGGCGGCATTTCGAATATTCGCCGTTTTCTCCACAATATTTCCGAGGATTTAGTCTCTGATAACGTTGAAAGTTTGAAATTTCTTTGTGACGGTACCTTAAACCAAAGTAAGGTTGGAAAAAATCAGAAATGCTGTTTACACGGACCCGGTTTGCGGTTTCGATGCGGTTACCGCTTTCGTTTTGGCGCCGGTCGAGTTCGGTATCAGAACCGGGTCGTTTTGAATACGCTTTCAAAAGTGGAGCGTTTTCAAAACGATACGGTTTCATTGGTCATGTAAACGGCGAAACCGCATCGATTTGAAAACGGTTACAGATTTTTGTGCGAAATTGTCTGGTTCACGAAGGGTAAATATGGTGAACCTCGCACGGAGTGCAGTGCTTTTTTACACAATCACAATTTAAGTTCGCTTTTTCAGCTTTAAGATATTTTACTCTCTATAAATCGAGAGGCATATCGTAATAACAGGCAGAGATGTCTTGAAATGTTGAATTTTTTCGTCGATACGCTCCAGAGTAACGACGAGAAAAGCAAAACGACGATTCTGGATTCGGCCTGGGAGAACTCGTATTTGATCAGGAGTACCCAACGACCTTTTCTGAGAATTTTTATCGTACGATGTACTAAACACTAGCTGAGTGTCCCCCAGTCAATCTTCGTTAATATTTAACTTTCCTGGCAAAAAAATAACCGCTCTTCAATGCCAGCGAGCAAAACTTTTGAGAAATAAAAATCCCAGCCAGCTACGAGTGTGTCGTTTCTCAACCAGCCAGCAAAGTTGAAAATGCCACAATCACGAAATGCCAGCCAGCACGGGTGGAATCTTTCCAGTTTGCCAGCCAGCAGTCGCGTAAGGAAGAAAAATACCCAACCAGCTAAGATTGATTTTAACTTAATTTTTGGGCAAAATATGTCAAATGATTTATTTCGGATGTCAGATCGTTCCCAAGACGGGCAGTAGGCTTCTATCTGTATCCCGTGTTGTTTACCTTTAGTTTTCGTTCCCCGAGGTCCTATCTTCTCGCAGATAAAAATCCAACAAAATACGAAGCCAACTGACAGCACATGCTATTCAATACGTTGAGACTCTTGAAAGTTGCGTTACGAGTCCAAGGACAGTTTGTTTTTCATTAACTTTATTTTCAATCTCACGCAGATAAAAGTGCGTCCTCAGTACTCTCAGCCAGCATGAAAACTGAAATAAGACAACTGCCAGAAATAACGTGTTTTGATTCCTGTCAGCCAGTAAGACTCATTACGGACACAAATTCTAGTAAGATTTCGTTAAAATAACACTGCCAGCAAGATTTTTACTTCAGCAAACATTTTGCCAGCCAGCCCAAAATCGGCCTGCAGAGCGGTTATTTTGCAGATCGGCTCCATTGAGCACTCCTGTTTGATGGGACAACGTTTTGGACGGTGTTATGATTCCAGAAGAATGCTTGAGTAGACGATCGCCATGACGTAAACGGTTGGATAGGTTCCGTGTAAACACTTCGAAACAGTGTCGTTTTTGATGCGGTTTCGCGGCCATGAAACCGTGTCGATTGGAAATTAAATAACCGTGTCCGTGTAAACGATGCCGCATCTCTATTTGTGGATATTGGTGGATTTGATTTAAAGTCCAAGTTCGAAGAATTTGAGCACTTAAGGAAAGGTAGGTAGCCTAAAGATGCTAAAATTAAGTTTGTGTGAACATTTTGTTTGTAAAGTTAGAGATTGAACTTGCAGCATAATTTGCATCCAAATCCCCGATTACCTCATACCAAGGGTAATTCTCCATAGCCAGGCACCAAAACTAATATTAAAAAAGTCAACTGCAGAAAATGAGCCACTTCAGAAATTCTTTGAATGTGGATTAGCCTGGAGGTGTCCCCCAGAACGAATGCAGGTATACAAAGCTAGATTTCAGAATACCCGTTCATTTCATTTTAGCTTACATATACGTACACTGTATGGGTTATTGGCCAAGCGTGAGGTCAAGATTGCGGATATCGGTCAAGTTGTTTTTTACATGTTCCATAAACAGGCAAAAAAAAGCGAGGCCAATATCCCGCCATCTTGACCGAACAAGCTTGGTTAATAAAGGATTTATTATATTACTCAAAGGACGCTATTAAAAGACAGTAAAATGCGGGATGAACAGGCGAGAGGTCAAGATGGCTCCATCATGACCTCGCGGGTAGCCAATCACATCAAGAGAATTGATTCATCTTGACCGCTGAAAGAGCCAGTCATAATTGCCTGATTTCAAACCGTGAAGGACTAGGTACGAGTCTGTAAATTATGGGAGTAGCAACTATTGATCCACATATTCATAAAGAAAAGACCAAGCTTTATAAAATCCCCAAGTTTGGTGTAAATAGACCCAATAGTAAGCAAGATACAGCCATTTGAAAATTTCAAAATTTACAAAGAAATGTATGGCCATGCTGATGAGGCCTAACAAGGCCGAAACAGCTGTCCATGGCTGCTAATGCTTGGGCTCAAGCTTTGCTTTGGTAGATTTAAGGGGTAATGCCCGCTACCTTGTGGCCTTAGTGCCCTTTAGAGTGGCTTCAGCTTACTTGATCACATTAATTTGTGAAGTATCCTGTCTACTGAGTGAGTTTGTCTCACCGGAGTGTGTAATTGGTGAGTTTGTCTCACCGAAGTGTTTGATTGGTGAGTTTGTCTCACCGAAGTGTTTGATTGGTGAGTTTGTCTCACCGAAGTGTTTTTGTAGTGAGTTTGTCTCACCGAGGTGTTTTTCTGGCGAGTTTGTCTCACTGAAGTGTTTTTCTGGTGAGTTTGTCTCACCTACACTGTAAGTGTTTTTCTGGTGAGTTTGTCTCACCTAAGTGTTTTTCTGGTGAGTTTGTCTCACCAAAGTGTTTTTTCTGGTGAGTTTGTCTCACCAAAGTGTTTTTTCTGGTGAGTTTGTCTCACCAAAGTGTTTTGTTTGTGAGTTTGTCTCACCAAAGTGTTTTTTCTAGTGAGTTTGTCTCACTGAGGAGTTATGGTGAGTTTGTCTCATCGTAGGGTTATGGTGGGTTTGTCTCATCGAAGAGTTATGGTGAGTTTGTCTCATCGAAGTGTTTTAAAGAGTTTGTCTCTCCGAAATTTATAGCGTGTTTGTCTCGCCGTGGTTCTTCTGTGAGTTTTCCTCACTGAAGTGTTATAGTGAGTTTGTCTCATTTAGGTGTTGTACTGAGTTTGTCTCACTGAAAGGTTCTATCAGCTTGTCCCTCCGAAGCATTTATCAGTTTGTCTTATTCAATATCATTGTGAGTTTGCCTGACCGGAGTGTTTTAGTGAATTCGTCCCACCGGAGCTGTTGGGAGTTAATCTTCCTTAGAAATTTTATTGCATGTTTGTGTCGCTTTAGAAGTGTAAAGTGTTAGCCTCGCTTTAAGCCGTGTTTTAACGGTGTTGTCCCGCCTAATTATTACTCCTTTTTTTGGTTTAAGAGTGTTAACGCCTTGAAGGACAAGATTGAGCGGTTGGAATCAACTTTGACGTGAACCAGCATTTCATCTGCGCTTGATACTGTGCGTCAGCTGGCTAGCCGCCCTACTCCCCTGGTTAACCCCTACGCCCTTATTGCTGCTCTTGAACAGTTGGCGGATGTTTCGAGGGAGACTACCCACCCTGATCGCAACAGATACGATGCGATCTTTAAGCAGTGCAGACCCCTTATTGATGAGCCCCGCCTTGCTGCCATTGTCATCAATTTACTGGGTGAAAAGGAAGAGAAATTGGTAGCGGGTCAGATTCACAAGCTTTTAAAATCAAGCAATCCTTCTCCGTCACCTCGTGGTCCCGTTCTTCAGTTTGGCCGAGGTTCTCAGCCAGGTCCTAGTTTCGTGGGACCTGTGTTCCCCACTGGCTTCAGAGGCCGTAGAGGCGGGCGCTCAGGTCCCTTACGTGGCAAATGCTTCTATTGCAAGAGTGCAGGGCACTTCATTGCCAATTGTCCTTTGAACAAAAAGAAACAATAAAGATGTATTGCTTATCCATTTCTCCATTCGAGTTTGTTTTTCTTTTGCGTGTCTGTGTTCCCTGCATGAGCTAGGCTTCCCCGAAGGGGTTATCTTATACCCTTCATTGCTCTTTCCCTGGACGGGGTATTTCGGGGTTGCTTTGCTTTGGGGTCCTTTCTCCCCTTCATAGTATGCCTCTTTCGTTTCAGGGAAATTCTAAACGATTTAAGGCCTTTCATTTCAACCCAGAAGAAGCTGCCCTCCAGCGTGTTTCCATTAGTTGGTGTGATTGGAAGGGTGAACCCCAAGGCGTCGTAACCCCGGTACCCTCGGTTCATATGGTTTCTGCGCTCAAGGCCAAAGCTTCACCCAGTTTTCTTTCATTTCGAAGACGCTTTTGTAGCTGGGAAATTGCACAGGCATGTTCACAAGTGGGAGGCAATCCTCACCCAGCATCCTAAACAAGATGAGATTTGGTCGTACATCAAATACAAGATTAATGTTAGCGACTTCTTCATCCGCTTTCGAGGGGATTTTCAAGGAACATTTTACGATTCTCCTTGCCCACCTAGAGCAGAATTCAGCAATAATAAATCATGTCTCGGCTTTGAGGATTTTATTTCTTCAACTATCTTGGAACGTGTCAAGAATGGATCTCTCTCGGTTTGGGGGAGGATTGGTGAAGTCGAACCCCCTCACCTTGTTATGCCATTGTCTGTAGAACCCTCAAAACCAAGATTATGCCACCATGAACGCTTTCTCAACTTGTGGATCAGAGATTTGCCCCTTAAGTTGGATTACATTTCTGATTTACCTCGTTATGTTGCAAAGTTCCATTTTCAAACCACTATGGATGACAAGAGTGGTTAAGATCACGTTGAGCTTTCTGGGGAGAGTAGGAAATATTTTGGCTTACAATGGCAAGGCTGGTATTTTGTTTGCAATACTATCCCCTTCGGTTGGAAGGGCAGCGCGTACGTCTACCATTCCATCGGCATGGCTGCTACCAGTTACATCAGATCCTTGGGAGTGCCTTGTAGCCAATACATTGATGACCGTCATATTGGGCAGCTTTCTCCTTCCCCTGAATATCGTTCGTCCGTGGGGGATTGGTCAGATTTAGAGTTTGCCAATGCTGCCGTTTTTATAGCCGCCTCTGTTCTAATTTCTTTAGGATATTTTATTGGCCTATCTAAGTCTTCGCTTATCCCTGCTCAAGTGGTCAGATTCCTTGGATTTTTGGTTGACTCTCAATTTTGAGCCTTCCTTTTGCCAGAGGATAAGAAGATTAAGTTTGCAACTTTGCGTGAACATATCTTAGCCAACCGAGAGGTCTCAGTTCAGACCCTCCAGCGACTGGCGGGTAAAATATCTTCTTTTTGTATTGCGGTTCCCGCGGCTTTGCTCTACGCCAGGGACATTTTCCGGTCCACAGCTGGCTTTTCCAAGTCCTCGCATTTGGTTCAAGTGACGGGAGCCCTTAGGAAGGAAATAGAACATTGGCGCTTCCTTGACTCTTGGAAAGGTTGTCTCCCGTGGCTCATTGAAAAACACGTTGTGGTCAGCATTTCATCTGATTCTTCGGACTTTAGTTGGGGAGGCTCTATCGTGCCTCCGGTAATGCCGCCCCTTGAAGTTCGCGACTATTGGAGCAGCGATACTAGATCTCTCCTGATCGTTGTTAAGGAAGCCCTCGCCTTTGTTAATACCTTGCAAGCTGGTAAAACACTTGTTACCAATGCGCGCGTGGATGCCCACACCGATAATATGGCCTTTTTACAGTCTTGGGAGAAACAGGGCGGTAAGAATGTGCAGCTTAACGATGCACTTAAGAAGTTACACCAGACAGCCTTCGAGCTCAACGCAGTAAGTTCGCTCAAGTATGTACCATCTTCCGCCAACCCGGCCGATCCGCCCTCCCGCGTCCTGTCGGATCTGGATTACATGCTTTCTAGGAAAGCTTGGCAAGAACTAGAAAAGAGGTTTGGTTCTCACACTATTGTCCTCATGTCCTTGGATTCGAACGCCCAGATTGATAGTAAAGGTGAGATGTTAACGCACTTCACTCCCTTTTTTACGCCACACTCTTCAGGGGTGAACGTTTTTGCTCAAACCATTTCGGTAGCAGAGAATGCCTATGTTTTTCCTCCATTTTTACTCGTTGGTCCACTTCTGAGATTTTTGCTGGAATCCGAGCTTTGCTTCACTATCGTCGTTCCCAAGCTCTACCCTCTCCCGTTTTGGTGACCTATCCTGATCTCTCGCAGCCACGCCCGTTTACAACTGGGAAGCAAAAGCGATTTGGGAATTCTCCTCTTTCCTTCACGGAATGCAAGTTTTGTTACTCGTCCACTTCCCTGGGACCTTTTCGCCTTCAGAGTAGCAAGTGGAAAATAGACATTTTTCTTCTTTTTCTCTCAGTCCAGACGACCCAGAATTTGGAGACCGGCCGTCCCATGTCCACAATGTGCTTATCTCAACGATGACTCATTTAACTTTTGTCAGAGATGTGGATTTAGAAAAGATCCGGTTGTTGTAGATAATACTCGAGACCTGCTGAGAATCGACATAAAAGATATTAAAGACCGTATTTCGGAACTTAGGAAGATCAGGTCCAACAAGCCTTACGAGAGACAGAAGTCTTCTACTCACCGGGAACTGGTTAGATTTCTGGCATCTTTACCTACCCCCAAGTCTCTCTCCTCTGCCTCTCCTGGGGACATCTTAAAATTCCTCGTTTGGAAGGACAAATCAGGCCGGACAAAAGTCCATCAGATGTCATGTCCACAAGCGAGCCAAACTCGATCCTCCTCTTGTAGCTGCCCTTCAAGGTTAGCTGCAGGCACCATTGACAGCTTGTTGGGAAAGCTCATAGCCATTTTTGCTGAAGCTGGACTCGGTGGAGAATGGGACGACAGGTTGGGAATTGTTAATCCCGTTTCCCATCCTTCGATTAAGAACTATTTAAAGTTAATTAAAGAAGAACAGGCTAAAGCCAGAATTTGCCCTAAGAAGGCGGTACCTTTGTTTCTTGAAAAGCTTCAGATGATAGCACAGTTTATTCTTACTCAACTTCAGAGCCCACGGATCTCCCCTATTTCTCTGTATATCTTAAGTCGCGATCTTTGCTTTTTCACTACCGACTTTTTCTCCGGAGACCGTTCTTCCGATTTGAGTAGGGTTCTTTCCAGAGAGGTTTTATATTTCCCAGATTCCTCTGGGATATTATTTAACCATACGTTCGGGAAAACTTTGAGAGGGAATTCGGTTAACACGTTTGCAGTGCGTCGATGCAGAAATCTGGTTGTGTGTGCTGTCAAGAATTTTGAGCGTTATATTGCAGTCACTAAGTCAATTAGAATCAACCTTGGTCAAGGTTTTTTATTTCGTGTTACCAAGGGTAATAATGTTACCCAGTAACCTTTTACCGGTTCTGCAGTTCATGGCAGATTAAAGTTCTATCTCGATCAAATTCAAGCTAATGATGGTGAAACTCCGCACAGCTCTCGTAGTGGCTGCTCCATAATGCTTTCTTTACTCAGAGCCCCCAAGGAAGCGGTTGCTGACCACGTCGGTTGGGCCAGTACGAAGATGGTTGACCACTACAATGACCTCAGAAGCATTTTACGTCCTGATGCTCCAGCTGCATTACTTTCTGCGGAAGCTTCTGGCTCTTCGAGGAACGTTGCTATGGCCTACGAGTCCTTTGGGAATGTTTAATTTCTTCTTTTAAGCCTGTTTTTCCATAGTTTTTTCCTCTCTGTGTAAATGCTTTTGCTTCATTCTGAATTAAGATTTGTTCAATTCTGCAAGTTTCGGGTCTTTCTGGTGCTTTTTGAGTTTTGGGAGGAACATGCGTTCGGAACCTATGGGAATCATGGGTTTTATACGGAGTTGCTAGGAGACTCACCGCCGAAGGGCTGAGTCTCCCATATATTATCTAGTCTAAGGCATTGTTTGCGGATGATCCTAGTGAGAATATATTACTATTCTCTCTAGGGGCTCCGCACAAAATAGCCTTAGAACGCTGATTACGTAACCTTAGCATACCGCGTATAGTCCGTGGCAATCCTTCACGTGTCCCAGTGGTATGGGACTCTTATATAAGGCCACTCCCTTATCACTATAGCTCGTTCAGTCTTTTCGGTGTTACGAATTCTCCTTTTCGCGTCCCACCCACCTCCCCGCTGCGATGACCCAGTACTCCGCACGGAGCTCCCCGCTCCTGACCGCCTTGGGCTGAGTCTCCCATATCTTATCTAGTCTAAGGCATTGTTTGCGGATGATCCTAGTTAGAATATATTACTATCTTACTTCAAAAATTGGATTTTTATGGATTTAGAGGAATAATAAATAATTGGTTTTCTTCTTATTTAGGACAAAGGACTCAAGTGATAGCTGTTGATTCTCTAACTTCTGATACATCAAATATTGTGTGTGGAGTTCCCCAGGGTTCTGTATTAGGCCCTTTGTTATTCCCTCTATACATGTATGTTAATGATATTACTCCTCATCACAAAAATTTAAATTCTATGTCTTTGCTGACGATACAAACATACTCTTTTTCCATAAAAACCTTAAATCTTCAGAGAAAATAATGAATGACAAACTCAGTAAAGTACAGCTGTATATGTAAATGGTTAATATCTAACAAATTAAGTCAAAAAAATCAAATGTTATTATCTTTCCTCCCTATCAAAAGAAAGTCGCCTTCATGCCTAACACATAAGTCCGTGCCATTAGAATGCAAAGATTACATTAAGTACTTAAAAGCCGTTCTAATTGACTATCGACTTTCTTGGAACAATCAAATAAATGCAATTCTATTATATATAATAAAAATGAGTAAGACAATTGGACTATTATCAAAACTGCGGCATTTTGTCCCTTCCCGCACACTCATTTCTATATATCACTCTTTAGTTACACCCTTAATCGTCGCTATGGCTTGATTGCATGGGGCCATGCTAGCAACTCCCAGTTAAACAAACTTCTTGTTCTTCAGAAGCGTGCCCTTACACTAGGTTCATATACTTTGCTAACTTTCGAGATCATGCTATTCTGTTGTTTCTCGATGCAAAGATTTTACCACTGAACTCTCTTTAGTATCAACTACAGTGTACATTTGGAACTGAACGATGCACGATATAAGTAATCATCTTGTACCCCAAAACATTCAAGACTTGTTTCTTCCCACTTCTTGTGTTCATTCATACAATACTAGAGCCTCAACGTCCCATAAATGCTATATAAAAAAATAAAATCTAGAGATTCAAAAATATGCCTTGTTGAGAATTGGTGCGAAATTGTGGAATGAGATACCAACTAATATTCATAATTTGCCTAAAGATAAATTTAAAAAGAGAATTTGCACGTTCCTATTTGAAATTTTAGAGTTTGATGACTCATAAATTTTACGGTCTAGAAGAAATTATATGCAGGGTAATAACAAACATGGTTCTGTCAACATGCTATCATAATGCCCTTACTAAACGTGCAACAAACTACAATGTATGAATGAACACTACTTGTGTTCATTCATACAATACTCTAGATCCTCAACGTCCCATAATTTTTATATAAAAAAAAATCAAATCTAGAGATTAAAAAATATGCTTTCTTGAGAATTGGTGCGAAATTGTGGAAAGGGATACCAAATTGCAGCATGTCCATGCGTGTAAAATGCGTGTAATGCGCGTGTAATTTGAGTGGACACTGAGTGGGTATTGCGTGGACACTGCGTGTAATGTTCGTGTAAAAATT
>JAEMWC010000493.1:205000-215000 GCA_016490735.1 Pachyseris speciosa
CAACACGGTTTAGTGGTACAAAACAAAATCAAAAATTTTGGGAGACTGGTAACAAGCTCGGGCAACTTCAGACCACGCGATTGTGTTCACTTTCGCGCGATGTTCTCTCCGCTTGGATGCGGAAGGATTACTAATATTGTCCTGGATGCAGAAAGACCTCGCTTAAATCTTTCATCTATAGGCTCAGCTGAAGGTTCAAGGTGTGCGTCAGCAAGTTAACTGGATACTCTTATTGAGTTAAAGCAAAAAACGTCCTGTCTTCTTGTACTTCTCCAAAGTAAATGGCATCCAAGCGGAGAGAACATGACGGCGAAAGGTGAACTCACTCACGTGATCTGAAGTTGCCCTAGCTTGTTACCAGTCTCCCAAAATTTTGTTTTGTATCACGAAATTTTGTTTTGCATCACGAAACTGTGTTGTGTTTCAGGAAGAAAATTTGTATCACGAAATTTTGGTTTGTATCACGAAACTTCGTTGTGTTTCAGGAAAAATTGTTGTATACGTGAATCTTTGTTGTGTTTCAGGAAATATTGTTTTGTATCACGAAACTTTGTTGTGTTTCAGGAAATATTGTTGTGTATCGCGAATCTTTGTTGTGTTTTCGGAAATATTGTTTTGTATCACGAAACGTAGTTTTGCGCCACGAAATTTGTTGTGTTTTCAACCAAATATTGAGTTGTGTTTTGCCCTTGTGGGCCACCGTACTTTTCGCTTGCTGTAAATGATACTTTTATCTTGTTTCGTTCTATCTCCCCCGCATCAAACAGCGTGTACTATTTTTGTCACCCGACGAGGGCAAATTTTTGTCACGCGCTAGGCTATGAATTCCATCAAAGGATCGGATTTCATTTTATCTTTTAACAAGTAAAAGGTCTCTTATGTTTTGTTTTGCATTTTGTAACGATCTCCTTCACAATAATGGTACTCTCGGTAAACAGGCTGGCTTGCCTGCTCATAATGAACACAACGGATGTTTTTTTTTACAAGAAAAATATAGGAACAGCCTGGTCAACCGAGCTCAGTTCGTTTCGAATGTCTAGATGATCGGGCGCCGCTTATGTCTCATCTGTGGCATTTTTTTAATTCACACGCTTATCCTTGTCACGCAACTCTGTAATAAAAATACCGAAGTTTGCGAATTAATCCCGTTTTCGATACCACAAATTGAGCGCAATACTTCAAGCTATCCTTTATGCCTTTTGTAAAACAGTGGGTTCACTTTAAAACTCTCATTTGAAGAAAGACCATGACAGAACACCGGCAAGGCGGTCAGCAAATAATGCGGTAGTGTTTTGTTCTTGTTACAAGCTGTGAGTGAGTTCCAGGGGAGAAACTGTTATTTTACACACAGTCACTGAGTGTAAAATTACACGCGTAAAATGTATTTGCGTGGACACTGCGTGGGCAGTGCGTGTAAAGTGAGTGTAAGGTCCATGTAAACTGCGTGTACTGCACACACATTACACGCGTGTAATGCTGCAATCCCTCCGGCCGGTACTGTAATATTCATAATTTGCAATGGTTATATCTTATCTACAACATGCTTTCATAATGCCCTTACTAAACATACAACAAACTACAATTTAAGAGATAACCTTAAATTTGATCTAACCCATACTTACTGGAAAGGAAACAACGACTCATGATCACTCACTCACTTCACTCATCGAGCCAGCATAATTTGGAACAGTCTACCTGTAAAGATCAAGTCTCTTTTTTCTTTTGCATTGTTTAAAGCAAATCTTGTAAAACACTCGAAATCTATAATTGATAGAATATCTTTTGGTTGTAGTTCTACCATTACATTTAAAAACGCTGATGATTTTACATATTTTTAGATGTTATTTTAGATATTTATTTGTTAAATAGTATTTGAAACCTATATCTGGCTTAATATGAATAATCATTGTAATTACCTTTACAGTTCCATCACATAGTTATAGTGTATTTTGTAATTTATTTATACATAGCAGGTCCACATCAGCTTTCGCTGCCATCTTTTAACCTGCGTTGTTAAATAAAGTATGTATGTATGTATGTATGTATGTATGTATGTATGTATGTATGTATGTATGTATGTATGTATGTATGTATGTATGTATGTATGTATGTATGTGGATGGTAATGCAATATTGCCACAGGATGGCAGCGCATCCTTTGTTGTTTGTTTGTTGCTCTAATCTCTTTATTCTGAATGTTTATTCTCTCTTTTTTTTTCTTTTCTTGAGTCAATGTTGTTCTCGTTTTAATCTCAACTTTATTTTTCTTATCAACATACGAATTCTTTTTAGCAGTCTTTCACCTTTCCTTATTTCCTGGCCCGCCTAGATTAGGTATGCTACCTGCAGGTCAGGTAATTCTGTATTTTTAATTATAGCAAGTCAATAAAACAACTTGACCAACTAAGCAACATAAATAACTAGGCTGTATTCTCACAACAGCTACTGCTAAGTGACTTCTTTGAGTGAAAGCAGGATTAACAATGTGCAAGTTTTGAATTGGGCAGAAGTGAGTTATAATTTGTGCTTTGAATTTTGGAAATCATCAGTCAGCAACTTCTGTTGATAAATGTGACATTCTGCATATCAAAACTTCCCTCCCAAGTCCCACCCCACTTTCCTCTGATTTTCTTGCTTCCCTCCCCCTCCCAGTTTACGCCTGCCATGCATTCTCCTTTTTTATTTTTCATGCATTGTCTTGGGGGTGAAGTAGTCATTAGTAACTTTATGTAATGTCTCATAGTTGCTTACTAATAGCTATTTATATTGTGTCATGCCTTGTATAGGTTTGTGATTACTTTAAGAGCCTTTGTCTATGAGCCCAGTTGGCTGGGCTTGCTTTTTTTTCCCAAAATCTCATCATTCCACCATTTGCTTTGAAAATATTTTGATGTGTTCATTTTAAAAGGCAGGTTGGCCTGGTTATCAAAGTTTCAGATTTTCCAATTGCAATATGGATAACCAGACTGGAAATTATGAAATTTCCAACACACTGTGAAGCTGGTTGAACAAACAAAGCATGGCTGAATTTTTTCTGACCATCTTCAAGATGTTTGGATATCTGATGATTGAGAAACACTTTCAAGTGCTTGATAAAGCTCAATCTCAGATCATTAATAATTCGTGGAGAAATACAAGGCAAAATTGTTTGCCGAATTATGTGGTAATTAGGATCACTTATCGAAACCTCCTTCTTATCCAAACTTACTTACTTACTTCATGTTAGTGATTTCCAGATCCCTTGAGCACTAAGTTCTGACTTCATGAATTTTCAATGAATTTGAAAAGATAAGAGCTTAAGTAGGATTTTACTAGACATGTACGAGAAACTTCATTTTCCATTGTTTTCTTTCACACATATCATGACTAAAACTAGGTATACCTATCGATAGAGTGCCAACGAGACTGAAACACTCAAATCATCTACATACATCCATTCACTGTGATTATTTACAGCTATTGTGAAATGATGACCGGCACAACGTACCATGCCTTTGAGTTCACAACTTTCACCTACAGTACCGGTTCCTTTCGAGTCTTGACTCGATCCTCGTTCCTCGATTCCTGCCAGTTATCGAGGCTCAGCTATTGAGAATCGAGTCGAGGTTCGCGTCTCGGAAGATCAGAGATAATGAGCTTGTCGCTTGACTGATCACTCGATAGACCTTTCGAGCAAATCGGGATCACATCTTGAAAAGCAACTTGGAGCAATGACAAAATGCTCGTCCACATCGTTTACATATTCCTTCAGCTACTCGAAGGAATGCAAACGATGCAAGAGTAGTCTTTCAGTACGCGATATGTTTCTAAATATGCGAACCTCTTACAACTGACAGATGGGCCGCGATTCGCAGAAATCAACGCTTGAGAAAGAACATTGGCCAAGGACTGACCACACCACTACAATATCTCGCAATAAGTAACAAATGTTCGATGAAGGAAACTTGGCCAACCTCTGAAGTTTATCTGAGTGTTGCATGTTTTTGTCACAGACACGCATAATTTTAACGTGACATTCGATACGCGCAGGTGTCAGTACATGTGGCCGGTACCGATTAATGTTCACTCTTAATGGTGCTCGTTCGTAACTTTATTTCGTTGAAACAGGGTTTTCTTCGACCATTCTTAGGAATAAATTTTACAATGTAACTCCTCCAAACTAGAGACACAAATGTGTGTAATTCGTTATAGTATGCAAATTTTCTGTTCTCACGCGCGTTGTCTGTCAAGTCTATTTTTAATTCGATGTTTTTGGCCGAAGAGTGAAGATCATCTCGTCGACGTTTCTATTCAAATTATACACGTATTTCACTTCGGATGTTTCCTCGGAGTGTTTCTAGTGTTCCCATCGAACGTTTGTCAATTTATTTATTTCAAAGGCCAGGAGAGATTTTCGATAAGCTACCATGTGTTGTTTCCGTCCTCGTGGTTGTTTATAATGAGCGGCTTTGGAAACTTGTTCGATCAACCGCACCAGCCTTTAATTCCTTACGCTTGCCAAGCGACTACTGGCTAGCGACTAAGCTATTCGCCTACTTGTACACTGTGCATTGTCGTCGAGAAATAGGCCGCTAATTCTTGAAATTTTGATCTCTTTTGATGACAGTGTCCGCGATGAACCGCAGCGATCTTGATCCGTTGAACAAACGGCCATACATTGTATGAACGTAGATGTTATTGTAGCATCGGAATTTTTATGCAGAAAAAACGCACAACGCTGTAACCTCGAATGAAACTGAATGTCTTTTGACCTTGTTTTTTTAATGCAGTATGCGATATTTCCTCGAGAAGTACACCGCGTCCTCAAAACGTAAAATGATTTTTGACAGTATTAGACCGCGCTGTCCTTTAGCGTGAATTCGTTGCGTTGTTGGAACGGAAACTGTTATAGTGTCTTTTTGTCCATACAGAACAACTGTGTTCTTTCCTTAAGAACTCGAAAAGTCTCCAAACAAACGCCGAACAAACGCCTCCAAAACCCACAGAATCTCAGTAGGCAAAGATACGAAACAAGCGACGAAAGGGAAGGAACGCTTGTGCGCCCAGTACCGCCTTTTGATTGGTTAACACCAAAATCTAAGACGTCTTTTCATTGGTTCCAATGGTTCCATCGTTGCAATTGGCTCAAACAAAGTCTCAGGGGAATCTACATTACATCAGGTTACACTTTTTGAAGCTCGATCGAGAATTTTTCTGCCTATTGCCATTTCTTGCGCGGCTCTATTCTGCTGCCGCCTCGCCATCCGAGCGTCTTCGCTCGGATGGCTCGTTGGCAATAACATATGTCAGTGGAACCTCAATTTAACAAACCTCTATATAACAAAGTCCTTTTAATTATATAACGAACAATATTCTTCAGCCTGACCTTTTAAAATATAGATGCTAAAGGACCTCGATATAATGAACCCTTGACATAACAAACCAATTTCCGTACTCCCTTGGCACTTTTCAAGTTAAATTGAGGTTCCACTATACTTCATATTAAGTGTTTTCTCTTATATTATGAAATACAGATCTTGGGTTCAAATGTTCTGTATTTTGTTAAAGTGTATATGACACGAAAATTTTTATTTCACTTTCTGGTAGTTCGACATGTATAAATAACGGTTTGAGCGTTAAAAATCGGCGAAAAAAAAGTTAAATGCCTCTTTTTCGATCAAAATTCGCGCTATTTTTGCCAAAACATTTGTCACAGCAGCGCGCGGCCAAAACCTCTGTCACGTGACCTTTGTGACGTCAAGTTGTTTGCAAGATTCTCAATATTCTTCTCCACTTTCCATAGGATCATACGAATTACTTGTATCTGTATCGCTAGAATTTTAATGCGTTCAAAGTCTCCAAACACTGCTAAGCAAGCCAAGTAATTCACATGTGTCTTTGCTAACAGCTGGGTATCGTGCAAACAACGTGACGTCACTTAGTGGAAAAGTCGTCCCCAGTTCCCGACAAAATTTTAAGTTAAAATTTGCCTGTTTTGGAGCCTAAAAATCGCCGAAAATTTTTTTTAGACATTTCTAAATCATGAATCCTTTCTTTATGCATATAAACGAAAGAAAAAAGCCAATAAAAAATTTCGTGTCATATACACTTTAACAGCTGAAGCTAGGGATGATGACCAACATGGCGAGATTGGAGTTGATGCTGCTCAAGTCCAAGCCCCCTCTCAACCCAATGCTGGCAGGCAATCTGATACCACACATTATCACGCACCAGGCTGATATGCAAGGTCCTGTTCAACTGCATGATGACCAGTATGTACAATGGACAGACAATCCATCAGCTGTATCAGAACGCCCAGGAAACCATGTTCCATTTGCAACAAGATCAGTGAAAGACAAGCCAGTTACCATTCCTGAAGGTATGCATTAGCCTGTGCATAGTTGCATGCTCCCAATGGTCCCCTGTTCAATTCTTCTTGAGGAGGGGGGAAATGGGGGGGGGCACACAGACTAGGCAAGGAGATTTATACAAAAAGTAGCCACTAACTCTGCTGTTGTGGTAACATGCATTTTTTTCCTATCATTACAATCAATTTATAAATAAATACGGTAGTTGGGGATCTAACAAAAATTTAATGGGCAAAATCGCCTACCCTAATGGTTAGTGACTTTCCTGTAATTATTGTAAGGTAATCTTAATTAATTTGATATTTTTTGTTGTTACTATCAGTAGATTTTTTCATCATTCAGTCGTCATATAGTCAGCAGTCTTTTTTTTCTACAGCTGTATGTCCCACATTTTAAGATAATCTTATTTCAATAATTAATTTGATATTTTTCTATGTTTAGTTGTTTTCATCAGTCAGTCAACATATAATTATTATAAATATTATTAAGTATTTTCACTGATACTGTGGGCAGTTAAGACTCAATTCTTTTTTACTCTTTTTCTTCCCTTCCACTGTGTGTCTGTTGGAAGCTTTATCATATGTATTGACAGTTGAAAGTGGTAATAATGTCAGAAATGTTGCTGTTTTTGGGTTTACTCAGGAAGGAACCAGTCTTTACACAAATGAAAATTATTCTAATCAGCTCCTCTTTTTCTTTGTAATTTACTATTTCTTTTAAATTTATCTCCAGATGTGCATGTACATGTACCTCCTGGCACAATGAATTCTCAAGATACTCCATGGAAGTTTTCTTCTCAGCAAGTTAATTCCAATAGAAATCCATTTTTAGCAGCTTATCCAAGGAATCTTCCACAAAATCCAACTCAAACAAATCCATTTCTCCAAGGTTTTCGTGAGAATTATCAATTTCCTGTACATTCAACGGGGACAAATCTGTTTCAATGACATGCACCTGAAAAGGTTCAAATTCCACAACCCTCTGCAGTTAACTACCCAAGTCAGCAAGATTCTGTAACAGCATATTCATTGCCTTCAAATTCTATAGAGAGGCTACATCCCCAGCAAAGTGTTCCATTTGGTCAACAAGAGATATCCCCCTAGAAGTGGAAAGTCTTAAAACTGAACTGGTAAATTTGACTGAAAGTGTACCACAGTCTTTTCAAGGCTCAGCTGTCTCTCAACTTCATAATCAAGAATCAAACAACACTGCAGTCATATCTGAATGCAGCGATCAACCAAATAGAGGCAGACAAAGCATTCAGTGCGGAAAACATCAAGATGCTCTCACTTTGGGGGGAACTTTTGGTGAAAATCTAGCATCTCCCGGGCAACAGGCAAAAATTCCAGTAGAGAGGTGCATATCTGGGGATTTCAATGATGCAGGTGTGCATTGTTCTCATAAGAAATGTCCAGTGGAGATGAGCTATGATGCTATTAGAACATTCAGAGGAGCAAATCAGCTTGGGAAGGGAGGCTTTGTAGTTGTATATGAAGGTAAACTTAAATGGAAAATGTATGACAATAACACTGTAACAGTATACTAAAGATGAATAGGAAATTACTGTTAGTTTAATAGAATTAAATGGAAAAGGAAAATTATGTTTTTGTGATATTAAGGGTTATAATATAATTTATTAATATTATTTAGTACTCCAACTTAAAGCCTGATGTTTTGTTAGGCCCTGACTTGCTTGCTCATAGTTTTATGTGGAAACTTGGAAACATTTTCAAATTGTCATTTCCTTGAAAGAAGGCGAGCCATTAGCTGTGGTGAAAATTGTGGGTTTTAGTGGTTTGTATTATAAATTGAGGAACATGTACTGCTAAGTAATTATTTGCAATACAGTGAGAATTGATTAAAGGCATTGCTATGCTGACGTGTGCAACATTTCATGCAACTTGAATGTATCACTCGATTCTATAGTTTCTGCAACAGTTTGTGCAACTTGTTTCACAATAATTTTGACCATTGCAAATCTTTGTACAACGTTTCGTGTCATTGTGAGACAGGTTGCACGAAACATTGCTTTTTTTAAAGTGCTACTATGACCACATTTTTACCCCTTGATTTTTTAAGTTTATCACATAGAATTCCAGGAGAGCTAAAAACACGCCATTTACCGTTTGTAAATATCTTCATTGGTTCCGGAGATATTTAAGTTTGAAAAATGCGCAAAATTTGCAAATGAGATTACTGATGACGTCATAGTATCAACCCAGTCTAACATCAAGTGTGTATTAGATAGTTACTGAGGCCGGCAGCAATATGTGATATATTGCAGTCAGCTGAGGGCGTAGCCCAAAGCTGACTGCAATATATCACATATTGCTGTCGGCCTCAGTAACTATCTAATATATTTACTATTCAACACCCAGTGCCATTGTTCTCTCTCTGCACTAAATCACTGATTGCAGGCGACCCTTCCGCTTTGTTCCTGAACGCACAAAAGAACATAATTAGCACTTGTTGATTAGCTCAATTGGGAATTGGTGACTGAGATGCCTTGCATCCCAATAAAAGCAGTAGCGTTTGAACATTTGATTGCGTTTCGTGTATGTGTTGTTGTTTTCAACATTTTTCAACAAGCAGGTCTCTGAACTACTGCAAAACAACTTGCAGTCTGAGAAATGCGGCCCGTTTTGCACTTATCATAGTTTTCTCTGTGGATGCCTTTGTTTTAATAGTTGATTTGTGTTGTTTGTTTTTGAGCATGTGATGTTTTCCAGCTAGCGGGTTTGCTGGACAATTGCCACTAATGATAATTTCAATAGATCTCTTTGTTCTTCTTTGTTTTCCGGCAAACCATATGGAAACAATAGACAATTAGATATACCATGGTATTTGCACGTGCAGAGTAACTTTTTCCTTCAGTTGTGACCAGACATGAAAGAAGTGTACGACGATGGCTTCACATCAGACGAGGATGAACAGGCGATTTTTAGAACACAACAAAACCGAACTCGAAATACTGGCGAAGATTCACCTAAAGCTGGTGGTTTGGAGAACGAGGGTAAGTTTCATTAGCCCGTTTAATTTTCCTGCTTTTAATACATGATTTAATTGAATCGCTCCATGGCATTTTTATTAGTAATGTGTGGTGTTCAATTTTGCTTCAGATGTGCGCTTTGTGAGAAGCCTATTAGTACAATCGAGTTGGAAGAATTTGGAAGAAGTTGGGCCGCTGAAAACAGTTGGAGGAAATGGCTATGGATCCTTAAATTATTTAAAGATTGTTTTTTTGGCATAAAACAAGGCCGTTTTAAAAGAGCCATATATACTAAGCGTCATACAACAAACAGGCTGCAATATTAAAAATATTGCAGCCTGTACACTGCAATATTTTTTATATTGCAACCTGTTTGTTTTAGCACGTTTACTATATATTACCCCTGAGAATTTCCCTGACACACTTGTTTTTAGCATCTTTACAGACTGCAATCAGTGATTTAGTGCAGCGAGAGAACAATGGCACTGGGTGTTAAATAGTAAATATACAAATAGAGTTATCTTGGTCAGTTTGCAACCGAGAGCATTGAAACTTGTTAGGCTGATAGTTCTACAGGCAACACACCTACGGCTACAAAAATTTTAGTTTCCATGGCAACTTACTCTTTTCCAGTCCCCCCATCCTGATATCAATATAAGTGATTT
>JAEMWC010000493.1:217500-235000 GCA_016490735.1 Pachyseris speciosa
GAAAAGAAACTTGGAGCAATTACAAAATACCCGTCCACATCGTTTACATATTCCTTCAGCTACTCGAAGGAAGGCAAACGATGTAAGAGTAGTCTTTCAGTACGCGATATGTTTCTAAAAATGCAAACCTCTTACAACTGACAGATGGGCCGCGATTCGCAGAAATCAACGCTTGAGAAAGAACATTGGCCAAGGACTGACCACACCACTACAATATCTCGCAATAAGTAACAAATGTTCGATGAAGAAAACTTGGCCAACCTCTAGAGTTTATCTGAGTGTTGCATGTTTTTGTCAGACACGCATAATTTCAACATTCGATACGCGCAGGTGTGACCGGTACCGATTAATGTTCACTCTTAATGGTGCTCGTTCGTAACTTTATTTCGTTGAAACAGGGTTTTCTTCGACCGTTCTTAGGAATAAATCTTACAATGTAACTCCTCCAAACTAGAGACACAAATGTGTGTAATTCGTTATGGTATGCAAATTTTCTGTTCTCAAGCGCGTTGTCTGTCAAGTCTATTTTTAATTCGATGTTTTCTTGTGCTATTTTTGGCCGAAGAGTGAAGATCATCTCGTCGACGTTTCTATCCAAATTATACACGTATTTCACTTCGGATGTTTCCTCGGAGTTTTTCTAGTGTTCCCATCGAACGTTTGTCAATTTATTTATTTCAAAGGCCTGGAGCGATTTTGATAAGCCACCATGTGTTGTTTCAGTCCTCGTGGTTGTTACGTTTATTTGGAAAAACTTGCTCGATCAACCGCACCAGCCTTTAATTCCTTACGCTTGCCAAGCGACTACTGGCTAGCGACTACGCTATTCGCCTACTTGTACACTGTGCATTGTCGTCGAGAAATAGGCTGCTAATTCTTGAAATTTTGATCGCTTTTGATGACAGTGTCCGCGATGAACCGCAGCGATCTTGATTCGTTGAACGAACGGCCATACATTGTATGAACGTACATGTAGCATCGGAATTTTTATGCAGAAAAAAAGCACAACGCTGTAACTTCGAATGAAACTGAATGTCTTTTGACCTTGTTTTTTTTAGTGCAGTATCCGATATTTCCTCGAGAAGTACACCGTGTCCTCAAAACATAAAATGACTTTTGACAGTATTTGACCGCGCTGTCCTTTAGCGTGAATTCGTTGCTTGAGCGGAAACTGTTGTAGTGTCTTTTTGTCCATACAGAACAACTGTGTCCTTTCCTCAAGAACTCGAAAAGTCTCCAAACAAACGCCGAACAAACGCCTCCAAAACCCACAGAATCTCAGCGGGCAAAGAAACGAAACAAGCGGCAACGAAACTGAAGGAACGCTTGTGCGCCCAGTACCGCCTTTTGATTGGTTAACACCAAAATCTAACACGTCTTTTCATTGGTTCCAATGGTTCCGTCGTTGCAATTGGCTCAAACCAAAGTCTCAGGGGAGTCCACATTACATCAGGTTACACTTTTTGAAGCTCGATCGAGAATTTTTCTCCCTATTGCCATTTCTTGCGCGGCTCTATTCTGCTGCCGCCTCGCCATCCGAGCGTCTTCGCTCGGATGGCTCGTTGGCAAATAGGGAGTTTAAGAAACGAGGACGTGACGGCAACGAAAACGTCATTTCAAAATATAACTTCTCTTCATTAAAGCACTTTCGCAATTATTCCAATTTGTTCATCCGGTTAAATGTCGGCGAACTATCCAGGAACTAAATTTCTATGACCGGCGTTAAAGTAAAGAAAAAGAAAGAAAAATTTGCCATCATGACTCACGTTCTCAACAACAACGTGAAATGACCAAATTTGAGGTTTTGGCGAGAACGTGAGCACATGATGCAAATTTTCTTTCTTTTTCTTTACTTCAACGCCGGTCATGGAATTTTAGTTCCTGAATAGTTCGCCGACATTTTACAAGTTGAACACATTGGAATAATCGCAAAAGTGCTACAATAACGAGAGGATATAGTTTGAAATGACGTTTTCGTTGCCGTCGCGTCCTAGTTTCTTAAACTCCCTAATTATGTCATTTGCACAGTTTTAAGACTTTAAACTCTAGACGAAGTGTAAGATTTGTAATAATTTATTATTTGGTTGCCCTTAAACCTCGTTAACCATGTTTTTCAGCAGCGTCCTTTGTTTGCAAATCCATAGATAAAATCACCAAAGCTTTTGCAAATTTGTTTTCCTGTCGATTAATCATCGAAGTAAATCAAGCCGAGATAAACTCGAGACAATTTTATTAGCTATGAAATCTTTTTTCCTCAAGACGTCCACGTACAAACACTTATTGCACTTATTATTCAACGGCTCTCGTGGCTTTGGTGGGGTTTCTTTGAGTTTTTTGCCAAAAATGCGCTGCCATACGTATCAATCTGCACCGTTCACCGCATGAACAAAGAATTAACGCGCATTGAAAATACAATAGCTATAGCAGGGCGTCTCGTCGTCTCCATTTCGAGTCGCTGTTCTAGAAATGAGCCCGCCGCTGTTTCCCGAAAAAGAGCATCTTGGCGGGGCGTCAAAAAGAGTAATTTGAAGATAGGAAATTCTATAATTGACTAAATTTGGAAGTAATGTGGTTACGCCTGGTAAAATAGAGCCCTCTAAAAGATCTGGATCTTTCCTGGGCTAGAAAGAAATTCGGAATGCTGTTCTGAATACAACATCCCTATAACGTCGGACCGTCGGTTGTCGGTTGGAATTTATCTGTCGGTAGTCGGTAATTTTTTCCTCGTTTTGTCAGTAGTCAGTAATATTTTTCGCCCTTTGTCGCTAGTCGGTGAACCCCATTCAGACCTTCTTACGCAGGGACCGCACTTATGCTCAGACAGATAAAACTAAGCTTTACATTTCATTTCAAAACAGAGGCCTAACTTCCGTCTCCAGTTCTGGTCAGTTCACACCCTGACATCATGGTCAACAGCACCTATTAATCATTAACATTACTGCACCATCACAGAAGGGGATGAATGCGCAAGTCAATCAATGTAATATTTAAAAATAGAAGAACCGTAGGCGGCCAGAATAAGACATACTAAAAATTATAAAAACGCTCACTGGCTATATATAGTTAAAACTTTCGAGCTTTCGGCTGTCAGACTACAGCCTTCAATGGATAAAATGGAAAAAAATGACAACTACATTATATTCAAAAATAGGTGGGACTATAAAAAGAATACATTAAACAGGAGAAATGTAGGCGAGACTGCTTTGAAGCTAGAAAAGAAGAACATATGAGGAATGTGAAGTCTTACGCAAGAGGTCACAACATCGCTAAACACGCTTGGTCTGCAAATCACTCTATTGACGTTAAAAATTCCCAACTGATTGACAAGGGTTCTTCTCGTATCCGCAAGACACTAGAATCATGACACACCGCTTCGATAGATCATGCAGATAACAATTCAAGGCCGCTCCCTAATCAATACTCTATTCTTTTGAAAAAGAACAATTAGTTTTTTTTGACACTTATATACACATTTTCTCTCGTTTAATATATTCTTTTTATAGTCCCACCTATTTTTGTATATAATGTAGTTGTCATTTTTTCCATTTTATCTATTGAAGGCTGTAGCCTGACAGCCGAAAGCTCGAAAGGTTTTAACAATATATAGCCAGTGAGAGTTTTTATAATTTTTAATATTTATTACTTTACCCAGGGAATCTAAATCACAATAGTGCTCTTCCTCGGAGCCGTGCGTTACAAATAAACATATTAAAAACTATGTATATTAGGCTATATAACTAATAACAATAAATTCAAAATACTTAAAAATTATGAATAGTAGGAAATAGATGACGCAATAGATTTTATTTGAAACTTTGCTAGGTGGTTGCCAACGTCTAAAACATCAAAGAAATGCAATAAAAAGATAGGGTCCCCATGCCCGCTTTCATGCTTATGCCTACTTTGCTACATTGTTAGCACAATTTAAATTGATGGCCGAAAGTGGTCTGAGTCTCTGTAATTTACAAAAACGGGACAGAAGCAACGCGATATAGGTTTTATTTTGTCAAAAGAATGTCATGGTCGTAATTTAACCTCTCAAAGGTGAAGAAAAAATGAATTAATGAAAAATTAGCCTTGTTTTTTTGCGTCTGTGCTTTACCATTGAAGTGTCAATAGCGTCATCGTAAAGGAGATCTTCTGCGAATAATGAAAAACTGGACAATAAAAAATTCTTCAAATCTGGATATGTCATGGACAATTGCATTTTCTTTCAATATGAGAAATAAAAAGCATAGGTCTCCATACTCGTTTGGGAGAAAATCGCCATTTACCTATCTCTAGGGGATCAGTCCTTCAGAAAACTTGCAATGTTTTAAGCGGCCTTCACACGACAAACAAATGTTGGCCAACTCGCGTTGGCAAACTCAAGTTGTTGCGTGTGAACGACGCAACAACAACATGTTGGCAAACTGTTGGCGACGAATAGAACTTGCCTCTATTCTCGCAAACTTTTTTCGTGTTGGCAAACTCACATTTGACGTGTGAACGTGTGTTGTTCAATGCGAGTTGGCCAACATTTGTTTGTCGTGTGAAGGCTGCTTTAAACATGCACGCGCTCGTGCGCGCGCTGTTGACGCAAGAAATTATGCGCAGTAAGGATGCGCAATGCAATTCAGAGGAATTACCTTATGTCAGTCTATGCCCTGAAAAGGCGTTTCTCACTAACTGCCCTGAAAAGGCGTTTTTCACTAACCATTCAACCGTGGTGAGCTGCACTGAATGAATTAACTACCCACGGAAAAATACGACCGTTCTCGAAGGCCAAGGAAGGATTCCAGTATTGTTCTCGGAAGTGTTCGTATGACGACAGTGACGTCAAATACATTCGAGAATGCTCCAATGCAAGCTGTGCAAAACATCAGTATGTTATAAAGCAAACCGATAATGAACTTGAAACAGTTGGAAGGAGAGTAATTACATTGAGGTGAACAAAACAACGCGCCATAATTTGTAGAAGGGCCAAGGTAACCATGTTAACTAACGTTTCTGAATATTGATAACTTTTCTCAAGCTCCAAGATAGTTAAGATGGCGAAAAGTGGCACGTGCCAAAACACTCGTCCTTTCTTTCTATTTTTCGTTAATGTTTGTAGCCTGAGCCTTTTTGGGCCTAGTTAATATTTTACAAAAGCATTTCCACAACACATACAAACATTAACTAGCAGAATGATGGATGACCAGATTTTAGTGAAGCCGATTTCAGCCGATTTACGTGGAAAGTGTCGAATTTAGTAAATTGTGCAATTATTCTCAGGCCTGAAGGATTTGCATGACCTGACCGATTGGTTTATCATGAGCAACGTGAACTGAATTTTTATGTGAAGGTGTTGCGTTATAGCTTTCACGTGCGCCGAACCGTAAAACCGTTTCTTAACTCCTCAGCAGCAGCAGCAGCTGTCGTCGGAACGGAACTCCAAAACAGGCTCCTTCCTAACGATTTGAAACTACCGAGAGCAGCTTAAACGACTAAACGTTACTGAAAACATTATTATATAGCTCGTCTAACATTTGTTATTGAACACGGTTAGACGCTCAGCTAAATGTCATTTAACATTGTTAAAACAAAGCCGGTTAAAATGTTTCATCGATGGAAAAACACGGTTCAGGTCTAATATCTCTTTTGTTGGATGAATGCTTCGATCAAACATTTTGGTCCACTTTTAACAATGTCAAATGACGTTTAGCCGTATGTCTGACATTGTTACATGTTACACAACAAACCTTAGGCGTGTTGTATGACGTTATACCATTTAAAGTGGTACGGTTGCGTTGACTTTTTCAGTTTCGTTTCTTCCTAGCGTATATTCTTCCTAGCGAATATCACGTGAAAATCGTAATAATCGGATAAACACAATTGCCTGTGCCACATGTTAAATATCATGATTTCGCTGAAAGCCGATGACGTCTCTGAATAACTGTTCGCACTAAGACGAAAATTTGAGTTTGGCGTTTGCGAAAAAAGTGAAAATTTTGTAATCACCAATTTTTTGTTTTCGTAATCCTGTTCGCACATGAAGATGCGAAATTTTTTTTAGTGACAGATGGCTCTAATGCAAGGCAACCGCAAAACCCACACTCAAGGAGTCCGTCATCAATTTGATGACCCATTGACGGATGGATGTCAACGAACAAAGGATTTTCTCGCCTGACAAAATTTTTACAGCCTCCAAAGTTAGTCGACGGAGTCTTTGAAGTTGCGTTGCGCTTGCAAAAATTTTGGTGGGTGCAAAAAATCGTTCGCACTAGAAATGGCTTCGCGTTGACAGATTTTTTGGTAAATCAAACAAAATTTCGCGTAGTGCGAACAGGCTTCAGTTTTTTTGTCTATGCTCTCATGCGTGTAAACATGGACTAGGCCGGATTTTTGGGTTTACCTCCGGCTTAGAAAACTATGGCAAAACCAACTTATATCGTAGTTTTACAGGTGTTGTTGTTGTCATTATTTGTTGGTAGGAGGTAACTGAAGAAAAGCTGCATGATTCAAATCAAGAATAGATAGAATAGAGCAGCCTGCTTACCTCCTCCCGGTCTTTACGCTAGGTGGTCATTTCATGACCACTGAATCGTGTAAATACAAACAACGTTTTCTGAGAACATTGTAGGCTATATTGAAGTTATATCCGATATTGAGTTTGACTGTACCTCACTAGTTCGGTACAGTTAACTCTATGATAATTGTTTTCATACTCGGGAGACGCATGATCCCAGTAGAATCCAGGAAATTAAATATGCCGCGGAAGCCGACTCCTCTACTCAGTCAAACGATTATGGTGACGTTGTCTTGAACGACAGATTATGTCAACAAATTTAAATTAAATTCGACATTTCTGGCTTGCTTTGCTAGAGATTTGCAAGTCATTTATTTGGCTTTAACTTACCGTGCTATCCAGGAGGTGAACTCATTTGCACAGCGCCAAGTATGTGGCGTTGAGCTTTCCATAGGGCAAAGGCCAAACCAGGCTTCTCTGTTGCCGCGAAAAAGCTCGGCCACGGCGGAGTACAGACGCATAGGAACTTGGCAAGAATTTCGTCCGATTTAACCTTAATTTCATAAGTCATAACGTTTTTACCACCAAAATAGTTCACGGTCATGACAATCAATCAATCAATTAATTAATTAATTAATTAACGTCAACACGTGGGATAAGATTGCCCTTTATATCCGAGCCAGAGACTCGTGTTTCAAACTCGTGACTAAAATATTAAGAGGATTTAATAGATGGTTTTCACAGGCGTGAGACCTGGAGAGGTTGTTTATGTATAGGCCATTTCGGAGTTGCGCAGGGAACTGGGGCGAGTTTAAAATTTTAAGTAATCGATAAATTGACACCACCACATGAAAGACAACGTTGAGAATTGTCGTTTGACCAAGTTTGATTCTTTTAGGTTGAACAGAGACGAAGTTATGGACCTTGAAATATGGTTCAAAATCCATACAAACGTCTCTAATTTTAGGCTGCGTCTCCTAAAACCATATAAACTCTTTAAAATATTATTCAGTTTTCTGACAACTGTAAAATCCCGTCATTCACTTACTATTCGTAAATGACCTAGGTGAAAATCAATATGTTTACCCATTTTTAAGAATATCACAGAAATCACAAAAAATAATAAGGGTTTGTATGGTTTTAGGGGACGCTGTCATAAATTAGAGACGTTTGTCTGGACTTTGAACCAAGTTTCAAAGTCCATAACTTGGTTTCTGTTCAACCTAAAAGAATTAAACTAAGTCAAACGACCAATCTCAACGTTGTCTTTCATGTGGGGGTGTCAGTTCCCTGCGCAACTCCGAAATGGCCTATTGGTCTTCTACAACATTTTCATGTTTTTGGCTTTTTTCATTGAACGGCTTCGAATTTATTTTTTTATGGCGTGACAGTGATAACGATGTATAGAAGTAAATAGTAACTTAAGTATCAAATATATCAAAAATTTAGAATATCTAGTAAACATATGTAAATGCAAATTATATATAATTATGAACTCCCCAGTCCCGCTAAGATAATAAAACACTGGCTATATGTACCGTCCTAATATTCCAAATCAATGGATAAACTTTGATACCAGCCCATATGAACAGGAATAAAAACCATATGATGATGAACAATGAACAATTTCTAGCTGGACGTTGAATTAATAAAATCAAATGATCTTACCCCCCAAAAAGTAGAAGGAAGCTGATTCCATAAACGCGGCAACATAAGTAAAATAATTATTATAATACTGACGATGGTTGTGGGAAGGTTGAACAAGATTATATCCCCTAAACGTTAAATTATAATGAGGCATACGATGCTAGAATAAGTCAGAAGTGTAGTTGGCATCCTCAATGATTTATTTGAGTGAAACCGCCAGGATAAAGAGTTCTTAAATAAATATATGAGCGCAGCTCCTGGTGCATGGTTATTTGAGATTTATCATCATCATCATCATCACTCTTTATTTAAACACGAAATCTTATCATAAAAATGGTCTTCCTAAGAGTCGTGTAAAAAATTACAAAGAATAAATTATCTATATTATCAGAAACGCATTAACTAAAAATAACATTACATTAACTAACGAACTAATTAACTAGCCTACAGTAAAAACCTATGTAGTAAAAATTTCTCTAATTTACAGTGCACTAAAACTAATCTTTCCCATTTAGTGCGGTTTTAAACTAGGTAGGTGCCTGATTTCCGATGGAATCTTGTTCCTTATTTTGCTCTAAGTATTAAATCGTCACTATGTCGTCCCAATTAACATACCTGGTTTAAAAACAAAGAAATTTCGTCAGGTATACCTTGAAAAAAGTCTTTAACATGCGGCCGCAATGTTAATAATTTCAGAAAACAAGATTGATGATGTAATGGGGACTCGACTAGCTAATAACGGTAACCCCAAGATGCACCTTTCTGTCTTCAAGGATTTCAGGATTTAATAAAATCTGTGATTTATTTTGCAGTTTTGCCTTGATCTAATAGCAGGTCATGGATAAAACATCTTTCCGAAAAGTGAATCTATCTGCCCATGGAAAGAATTGTTCAGATGTGTTCTGTGTTCTGCCGGTGTGTGTCAACTGGAAGCTAGCCAGCAGTCGTAACAAACCAACACAGAAAATCAAGCGAAACCGCCTTACCGGTGATGCCCATAGTGACCGAAACGAAAAACTGCAAAGGAGTGAATTTTGCAAGGATATAGCGTCCCTCGCCCACTCCCGCTCCACTGAAGATTGTAACGATGAAACGTTCAAGCATTTACTTGAGGAGCTGGAAGATTTTGAGAAAGATTTTCAGATTGGTAACAGTGACTTGCAGTGTAGTTTGTCTGGCTTTGCTGATTCTCAGCATGGTGATCCCCTTTTATCGTCTGATTCTGTCATTTCTCGGAATCAACTTTTAACCTACCAATTACCTTATGATCTCACGCAAGCTCGTGAAACCAGGGAAACTTCAGCTCATATGCAGCTAAGCAATAATGCTGAGCTCCCCTCGCGCGAGAAAAGTACCGCACTGGAAGTTTTGCCTGAGAAATCATCTGCAAAGTACAGTGACACAGATTTTCCAACTCTCGATTTCGAGACGTTTATTCCTGTGGGTCAGTATGTGCGTTCCACAAGCACATTGAGAGACGACAAACAAGAACCTCGTAAGTACAGATTAGCTGAGCAGCCCAACAATGCCAACAAACTCTTCGGCGTTCTGTCTGAAATATTGCGACTGTTTGAGCTACCCATGTCGAGGGATGTGGAGGCATTTTATATCGAAGTCCTTCAAAGGGCACTAGCAGAGATAAGGGGTAAACTATTTTGAAACACATAAAGCCTTGAGAAAAGAAACCTGTAATTCCTTTAAGCTAATCACTTCTAGTGTGGTGAAGAGCGAGATTGCTTGATCATGCAGTTCACCATGGAAATTCACCTACTTAAATGCGGAGAAATAGCTACATTTTAAACTCGGAAGACTTTTCACGGTCTGTGTATCGATCCAGACTCATGCATGCGCGCGCAATGACTGCCAATAACGGGAAACCGAGCTTTCTGTAGATATGGTTTGATACGGTGGGTGACAACAAGGCCTGTTTCGAGAGAAAAACCAAATTCTCCCGGGAATCTGCCGGGAGATTTTGTCGGGAACTCGGGAGACTTGGGACATTTCCTGGGAAACGTGACGTTCAGGGCTAGCAGAAAAAAATCAGCGGGACACAGAACAAAATTTGTATTTCGATCGGGTAAAACATCGTGAGGATCTTCCAAATTGCCGGGAAGACTTAAAGTTACACATGGTGTTGTTCAAACAACGTTTGTTGTCACCCCCCGTGTATGCATGATCATGTCATAACGAAATTTAAATTGCTTGCCTTGAATGGGTTTGGAACGAAATTTCGGCATCAGAGCGATTAAGGTTGCTTGTCGTTTCACGGCGACTGCGTGTAATCGTTTGTAGAGTACTAGTTTCAGATCGAACATGGTTTATTTCATTTGTTCTAAAGCGCTAGCGTAGCATTACTTCAAAACTGCTGTGGACTCTCAAAAATTCACTTGGTGCGAACAGAGGTTTGCGAGACAGTTTTCGTCTACTTTGGGCGTGGGTATACCATCGCGTCATGTTGTTAATCTCATACATTTACCGCTGAAATTTGTAAACGGTTGTTTGAGTCCACCAGTCGAAAACAATCATATTTCATAAAAATCGGATTTTTGTATCTTTTGATCCCAAATTATAAAGAACCGTAAACCAGATAAATAAAGTTCACTTAACGTTTTGCTATTGAGTTCCCGGATTGACTAGTTCTCCCATGTGATTTAATGTCGTTCATGGGGTTCATTTCATGGTATTACGTATATAATACACTCTTTCAGTTTATAAGAACCTCTTTTTATAAGAACGTTGAGGCTGAGATTAACCCAAATTTTAAGAACATGCTGAGCCTGGAACATACCCAGCTTGAGAGTCAGTTAAGAACGTCTATTTTGCTCAATTGTTGGCCTTAATGAGCAGTACTTGAAGCCATACCTATTACCAAGAGTTGATTGGCGCTGTATCTTGTTCGCGTGCGGCATCAGAGCAAGCCATGTGACAAACAACTTGACTACACATCGCATCAAACAATGCACTTATCTCAGCTCAGCCAATCCTACCACATGTAGCCCAAACGCACAATGCGAATATTGAGATAATAAATAATTACGTGGGAAATACCACGTAGAAAATTGGGGGCCGTATATTTTTGTTATCTTCGGGCCGAGAGAATGCGTTCCATTGGGACGTTTTGCCTTTATTCGCGATTTGATTGGCTACCATTATTGTTTTTTTGCATTTTTGTTGGATTTTTGAAAGTCCGTGCACGCCATATTGCATTGAGTATTTTTTGCTGATTTTATGACGCGCCAAAACGGACAAAAATACTTCTTTGATATATATAAGACTTCTCCCAAATATATAATACTTGTTTCATATGGATAAAACTCGATGTAGAAATATCCAACTTGTTTCCAAATAAACACAATACTTCTTTGATATATCTAAGACTTCTCCCAAATATATAATACTTGTTTCATATGGATAAAACTCGATGTAGAAATACCCAACTTGTTTCCAAATAAACAAAACATCTCGTAAATATATAAAACTTCCTTTGAATATTTATACAACTTGAGGCACAAATACAAAACTTGTTTCAAATATTTGACTTGGTTCACACAAATAGGACTTGCGCCGCATATATAAAACTTCTTATCGATTAGATTATTGCAAATCGATACCACAGTTAGTATCCAGGCCTCTGGAAAACGGGTTTACCTAAAACAAGGAATCCGGAATCCGGAATCCGGAATCTAGAAACTGGAATTAATAATTACTTAGAGGGTTAAAAGAACCGAACAAGACGATAGATGTCTTACACAAGGAGGTAGGTGACAGGACTGAAGTCTTCGTCTGGGACTTGGTTTGTTCTTTCCAGCTGAGTCGCTGTGGAGGGATATAGGGATAACTATTAAGAAAGACCGAATGCAGGATCATTAAATGGAGCTTAACGAGCTGACCCGCGAGATTTTACACTGGCCTCGTACATGTTTAACCTTAAGAAACAAACAGGCCCATGCAGTGCGACCCTTGCTGCAAAAACGTAGTGAGAAGCATTGCTATTGGGAATAATAATTAATAATAATAATTTAGAACTTATATAGCGCATTTTCCATGTGTATATTGATCAAATGCGCTTTACAAGCAGATGAAATTGGAATTTGGGAATGTTGGTTTTTGTGGAGAGGGGAAAACTGGAGAACCCGGAGAAAAACCTCTCGGAGCAGAGAAGAGAACCAACAACAAACTCAACCCACATATGACATCGAGTCCGGGAATCGAACCAGGGCCACATTGGTGGAAGGCGAGTGCTTTCACCACCGCGCCATCCCTGCTCTCCTAAAAATCTTTCTTGGAGCAGATTAACCACGTTTATCGCCTACTGTAAAAGTAGGCCTGGCGACTCTTGGAAAGCCCCTCGAAAAAAAGAGCAATGACAAAAGACAGTATGAGGGTGAATCTTTCTGAAAATGTTGTAAGCAAACGAAAGCGCTAAAACAATCCTCACCCAGCCCCATAGCTATCATTTCCAGGTGGGGCATTTATAAACGTCTTTTTGGGGAGGGGGGGGGGATAAATATTTTTTGTCTTCTTTTTTTGTCCAATTAATCTCTCGGATTATATTTATTTCGTGTTAGTTTCTTTCTTTCTGTATATTTAAAGTTTTTTTTTTAAGTGATCTTTCTTCGTCTTTTGGAGATGTTCCGGAATGTACCGGGATGTTCCGGAATGTCCCATGTTCCTCGTTTTATCGACGGCCACTCGACAACCTGAAATGTACGCGCCGATACAGTTCCCAAACATTCCAGCATGGAGCAACAGACAATGACCAATCAGGCGTAAGCGTTCCCACGTGCAATTAAGTCAAGATAAGCAAAGTGATTTTTCTCTGCTTTTTGGTCACGAAGCGTTTAGAATAATAAGCAAAAAATAGCTTTTGTTTTATAAAGATCTAGCTGAAATCAATAACAAAACATTGAAAACGGAAAAAAGTTGCTCGAAATCAAAAAAGGTTGATCGAAAATCGAAAGTTGTTCAAAAAGTTGCCGTCAACTTGTGGACAGGCCTAACACTATTCATCGACAAAAAGAATAAGAAAAGGTGCTTTTAATTAAAATTATTTGAATTTAAAATGTTCAAAATGCACAAAACATTGATTAGTATCGTTGTGGTGTGATTGAAAGCTGTGTGCTTTTATTAAAGGGATCAGGCGGTTTATTAAAAGCAAAACCAAAGTATTAAAATGCCGCCCTAGAATAAACTTCATGGACTTGATTGCTGCAAAACTCAGGCTAAGTCATCATATAATTTGTTGACCATATTTTTGCCCAAGCGACTTCAACCTTTGCCAAATTTTCCACCAAACTTCTTTTTTCCGGATTCCGAATTCCGGATTCCGGATTCCCTGTTTTAGGTAAACCCGTTTTCCAGAGGCCTGGATACTAACTGTGGTATCGATTTGCAATAATCTAATCGATAAGAAGTTTTATATATGCGGCGCAAGTCCTATTTGTGTGAACCAAGTCAAATATTTGAAACAAGTTTTGTATTTGTGCCTCAAGTTGTATAAATATTCAAAGGAAGTTTTATATATTTACGAGATGTTTTGTTTATTTGGAAACAAGTTGGGTATTTCTACATCGAGTTTTATCCATATGAAACAAGTATTATATATTTGGGAGAAGTCTTATATATATCAAAGAAGTATTGTGTTTATTTGGAAACAAGTTGGATATTTCTACATCGAGTTTTATCCATATGAAACAAGTATTATATATTTGGGAGAAGTCTTATATATGTCAAAGAAGTATTTTTGTCCGTTTTGGCGCGTCATAACCCTCCGCGATAGTTCCGAGCGAAATTTCGCGCCACTCCGCGATAGTTCAAGCAAAAATTTTGCGGCACTCCGCTGTAGTTCGAGTGAAATTCTGCCCCACTTAGCAATATTTCGAGTAAATTGTCGTTTGTATTTTCTGACTTTTCTGTGGTGGCCCACAGGGGCAAAGCACAACTCAATATTTGGTTGAAAACACAACAAAATTTCGTGGTGCAAAACAACGTTTTGTGATACAAAACAATATTTCCTGAAACACAACAAAGATTCGCGATACAAAACAATATTTCCTGAAACACAACAAAGTTTCGTGATAAACAACAATATTTTCTGAAACACAACAAAGATTCGCGATACACAACAGTTTTCCCTGAAACAAAACAACATTTCGTGATACAAATTTTCTTCCTGAAACCCAACACGGTTTAGTGGTACAAAACAAAATCAAAAATTTTGGGAGACTGGTAACAAGCTCGGGCAACTTCAGACCACGCGATTGTGTTCACTTTCGCGCGATGTTCTCCCCGCTGGCATGCGGAAGGATTACTAATATTGTCCTGGATGCAGAAAGACCTCGCTTAAATCTTTCATCTATAGGCTCAGCTGAAGGTTCAAGGTGTGCGTCAGCAAGTTAACTGGATACTCTTATTGAGTTAAAGCAAAAAACGTCCTGTCTTCTTGTACTTCTCCAAAGTAAATGGCTCATTAGGGCCTGGCAGATTTATACATGTAGTCCTTTATAACTTCACTCCCATCAGTTTGTAAGGTAGATCACTCCTATCCAGATAGGTAGGGTAGATCAGACCTATCCTAAGCCACCCTGTTCTTTATGCACATATTTTACATGTTTTTGGCTTCCCCATGGGGTTGACCCCCAGTTGCAGGCCAACCAGGGAGACGTGGGGGAATACAAAGAGATGGATGCGGAGTCTTTGCCCGAGTGTAGGGGAAAATCTCGACATTGTTTTATGATCAAAGATTAGGGGTTGGGGAAATTCACAAGTTTGTAAAGAATGTCAGGGGGATTTCTGCTAAGAGACACCTCACCCAGGGGACATTGTCTTGCAAGATTCCCCAACTAACCGGGCAAATTCCTCAAGTTTGCCTGACTGATTTTACAATTCCAACTGGTTAGCCCTAAGGCCTGTTCACGTACAGTTTCTGCAGACGCAGACTTGCTGATCTTGAGAGGTACAGACTTTCTTCCAACATGTTTCAGGACGCCTTTCGTGATAGCAAGTGTGATAATGACTCTGTTTACCTCTGTCATCTTTCTCTTCTTGTTCTTTTTACTAACGAATAATAATAATAATAATAATAATAATAATATAAAACAATGAATAAAAATTTTAATTTAACAATTCATTCAATATTTACAAAACAATAAATAATAGCAATTATTAAGTAATTTATTATTAAATAATAATAATAACAATGGTCTTTATTCATGGTTTTAAACAACAATTTATAATACAGGGGTTAATATCAGGCACTTCCTTGTGTTTATCGGTTATTATTCCATGTGAAACTGAGATAAATGCTTTTGAGAAGTCAAAAGACAGGACTCTAACAAATTTAGCAGGGCCATCCAGAGGTGCTGGTTATATAAAAGGACAGTCTCGGCCCCACAATCTTTCAGGATGAACTGGTTTCCTCAATTTGAAATCCATGACTAATCTCTCAAAAATTCTCATGATGATATCGGTGACGGATATCAGTCTAAGCTGGTTCAAATGCAAAGCACATTTGCAGTCTTCCAGACCTTAGGTACTTGCTGTGTAACCAAGGAAACATCCGAAATGTGAGTTATCACAGGAGCGAGTCAAAACCATATGGGCCAGTTGCAGTCCTTTTCACATGCGATAGTGCCTTGCAGACAGATAATTCATGGATCACAGGAACTTTATGATGACTATGATGCTCCATATATAATCTCCCGGGAAGGTTTGACATACTTAAGCTTAATTTAGGCCCTCTTTTGGTGGGCTTTTTTTTCGCTTAAAACTCATTAAAAGTATTCAGTTAACTTGCTGACGCACACCTTGAACCTTCAACCTGGGAGTGAAGTTATAAAGGACTATATGTATAAATCTGCCAGGCCCTAATGAGCCATTTACTTTGGAGAAGTACAAGAAGACAGGACTTTTTTGCTTTAACTCAATAAAAGTAGGCAGTTAACTTGCTGATGCACACCTTGAACCTTCAGCTGAGCCTGTAGATGAAAGATTTAAGCGAGGTCTTCCTGCATCCAGGACAATACCTTCCGCATCCAAGCGGAGAGAACATGACGGCGAAAGGTGAACTCACTCACGTGATCTGAAGTTGCCCTAGCTTGTTACCAGTCTCCCAAAATTTTGTTTTGTATCACGAAATTTTGTTTTGCATCACGAAACTGTGTTGTGTTTCAGGAAGAAAATTTGTATCACGAAATTTTGGTTTGTATCACGAAACTTCGTTGTGTTTCAGGAAAAATTGTTGTATACGTGAATCTTTGTTGTGTTTCAGGAAATATTGTTTTGTATCACGAAACTTTGTTGTGTTTCAGGAAATATTGTTGTGTATCGCGAATCTTTGTTGTGACTGATTTTACAATTCCAACTGGTTAGCCCTAAGGCCTGTTCACGTACAGTTTCTGCAGACGCAGACTTGCTGATCTTGAGAGGTACAGACTTTCTTCCAACATGTTTCAGGACGCCTTTCGTGATAGCAAGTGTGATAATGACTCTGTTTACCTCTGTCATCTTTCTCTTCTTGTTCTTTTTACTAACGAATAATAATAATAATAATAATAATAATAATATAAAACAATGAATAAAAATTTTAATTTAACAATTCATTCAATATTTACAAAACAATAAATAATAGCAATTATTAAGTAATTTATTATTAAATAATAATAATAACAATGGTCTTTATTCATGGTTTTAAACAACAATTTATAATACAGGGGTTAATATCAGGCACTTCCTTGTGTTTATCGGTTATTATTCCATGTGAAACTGAGATAAATGCTTTTGAGAAGTCAAAAGACAGGACTCTAACAAATTTAGCAGGGCCATCCAGAGGTGCTGGTTATATAAAAGGACAGTCTCGGCCCCACAATCTTTCAGGATGAACTGGTTTCCTCAATTTGAAATCCATGACTAATCTCTCAAAAATTCTCATGATGATATCGGTGACGGATATCAGTCTAAGCTGGTTCAAATGCAAAGCACATTTGCAGTCTTCCAGACCTTAGGTACTTGCTGTGTAACCAAGGAAACATCCGAAATGTGAGTTATCACAGGAGCGAGTCAAAACCATATGGGCCAGTTGCAGTCCTTTTCACATGCGATAGTGCCTTGCAGACAGATAATTCATGGATCACAGGAACTTTATGATGACTATGATGCTCCATATATAATCTCCCGGGAAGGTTTGACATACTTAAGCTTAATTTAGGCCCTCTTTTGGTGGGCTTTTTTTTCGCTTAAAACTCATTAAAAGTATTCAGTTAACTTGCTGACGCACACCTTGAACCTTCAACCTGGGAGTGAAGTTATAAAGGACTATATGTATAAATCTGCCAGGCCCTAATGAGCCATTTACTTTGGAGAAGT
>JAEMWC010000493.1:240000-280000 GCA_016490735.1 Pachyseris speciosa
CCCATTTCAATGAAGGCATCAAGTGAAATGAACTGATAATAAAAATATAAATGTTCTGTACAACTGTAGGAGAACCAGCATTCAGCAAACATGTTCAACAGTTTCATAGAGCACTGAATGAGCACTACAGAAAGGGGGGCAAACACCTGTATGATCCAGCTGAAATGGAAACTTCCTCTGATAAGCATGCTCCTGGACTGTTTGCTCAATTTTACAAAACCATTCTGAATTTATGACGATAAGGAAAAGCCTTCCAAAAAGCGTATGGAAATGCAGAAGACAAGAGTTGTGTCAATTTGCAATGTTGAAAGGGCTAAAAGACATGAAATGGTTTGTGTTGTTGAATAATGGTAAATAAAACTATTTACAGCTGTATGTGTCCCAGGACACAAAATTGTTTGGATTGATGCCTCTTTGTTTGTTTGTTTTTTTTTTTTTAATTTGTCTGCACCATTTTCTGGAGTCTGTTAAAATTCCTAAAGATATTTCGAGGTCAAAGACTGTAAAGGATTACATAAACTGTACAAAGACTGTGTTAAATTTCAACATTTAGGGTTTATTGGGATGCTGAAAGGGAGGGGTTGCATAGCCTCAAAACAACATGGCTTGTGGACGTGTTCGAGCAGTCACTACACAGCAAGCAAAACTACAGGCAGGCACTCAACCACCTTCTGGCATTACGCCCACAGTTGTCTGAGTATTTAGCCAAGTTTCAACTGGCTCTCACTGGAGATTTCCCAACTTGGAAATACAACAAAAAACTCATAGCAGAGGTATAATTAAGATGTTTCAATATTAACATACTGCAGTTAAACCTCTCCTTACAAATACATCCACAGTAATGGGAACCCCTCTTCATGTACATTACTGACAGGTCAATTGGTCCAGAAAATTCAGAATTCACATTATCCCTACTTCGATAATACAGACACTCGTCTCGACCCTTTGGTGTATGTACTGAAGTGGTTTCACTGTGTATACACTAATATATTGTAATACGTGTGTATGTGATAAATCTTGTTGTTTCAGAAAATATATCACTCTGTAGGAGTGTAGAAGAAACTTAAACAGTGTAATTTGCACAACTGTTAATTGAAAAGATAATTATTCATAAAACAAATATTGAGAAATTGTTTCATTGGAATACCAGGAACCTTGAAAAAAGTATAATAAATACTCAAATGTCAGTTTGAATTTGTTTTTAATAAATACTCAAATGTCAGTTTGAATTTGTTTTAACAGTGGACAGATGAAAATCCAGTAAAAGTGCCAGCTATCATTCCTTGGCAAGGTCCCTTTCATGTTGCTCTTAATGCAGAGGAGTCTACTGTTCTGTTATTTTGGCCCTTTTTTTTGAAACTTTACAAGGCAGTATTTGACAGAAACAAAAGGTTTGCACAAAAAGCCACAAGCTGAGAAGATCTCAACTGTGACAACAGCTGCATTTGGTGGATGGCTGGTCAGGGAGATGATCCTTAACCAATTTGGCAACAGCAAAGACCAGCAGTATGTTATGTTGCTTCACCAGGTGGATGAAATCAGCTGTATTAATATTTTCCTGTACACAGTCATTTTCCGTGGTGGGGAATTTGACACATGGCTGCATGCATTATTCAGAGTGGCCATGGTTTTCATCATTTTCAATCGTCGAAATTACAACAAGGCAACCCTGTGTCAACTAACTGACCTCCTCTTCCACCTCACTGATAACCCAGACATGGCAAATAATTTTGAGAATCACCTTGAAGTGTTCACAGAGAAGAAGACTGAAATCCTTCATTCTGTTTTCAGAAGGTAGATACAATGTAACCATTTAGGAAATACAATACAATACCATAAACTTTATTTATCCACGGTAATGATTAAAGCTCTAAGCTTATGGAGCCATGCACTAAAATAAAAGAAAAAATAATACATTGTTAATACTGTGTTCAACTACTATTATAAAATATCACAATTACTTCAAAAATATGTTCTAAAAATCCTATCCCATTCCCCACCCATCCCTCATCCATTTTGTTTAACTGAAGAGGCTTTAGAAGCAATAAATTTCCTCAAAACTGTAAACAAAACTCATTCAATAAGTGGTAAAATGTTGAAATTAACTCAACAACAAGTGAAATTTTTCTGTCTAAATATAATCCTATATGGTTTAACACTTCCTTTTTCAAATCCCTGAAGCAATGAAATCCTGCCATGGCTACTTGCTATGCACAGTGCTGTGCAGTGTTTACTGGAAGGTGGAAACATAAGGTATTATAACTTGGGGTGGGCATGATAAAATGAACTATTATTTATGGGTATGACAACTATACAGTATCCTTTTCAACTGTATGTATTCAAGATGCTATTTATCACTTTATTCTTTACTTTTACATAATAAGATGTGTGCCAGTGACAGATCCACCACCGCTGATCAGCATGACCGCACATGCCTTAAGTGGCAGACGATATGATGCCGAATTTCAAAGGTGGTTTGTACCTGAGTACCAACATGGAAGGGGCAGACAAAATTTCATGGAAATAGCTCTAAAGGCAGCTGAATTTCTTGTTGACCTGTTTGCAACTGTGTGGTCCACTGTTAGACAGACAACGAAAGTTCTAAATGGATTACGAAAATATCAGGTGACCTAAATGTAAAATTATGACTATAACAACAATTTCATTTGAAAAATGGACCATCTCATTCTAACTTAAATGTAAATTAATGATGTCAGTCCCCATTACTGATAACTAGACATGCTTTTAAAATACAGTTTTTTTCTTAGCACTCTTTTGCACGAATTTTGACCCTACAATAATGTGCAACTTGTTTTAGTCCTGTGTAATTTATAATATATTTCGAAATAGAATCAAACAAGGACCACTTCAAAAAACAACAGTGTACCTGATCATCAGTTACTGATGATCAGGTAACTACTTATAGCTTAAGTTTACCTTAAAAATGTCTGTCCTTTCAGCCATACTATTTTCCTGTTCTCGACACAACGCTCAACCAGCGATGCTTGCCAATGGGGTATGCGTTCCCAGGAAATGAACCGGATCCATTAATCGCTTGTGACTTGACATCGTGCCCGGTTCAAGACCACTTTCATCACTATGTCAGGCTCAACTGTGGACATTCATTCCACGATGCAAGTGATAGTGATTCGGGAGATGAAAGCGATGGAGATGAAGACGATGACGAACCAGAAGAAAGCCCAAGGGGGAATCAGAGAACCAAGACGATGACAAGTTAGACTACTCCAAATACAGGAAGAAAGTGGATGACATCAAAGCTAAGTTTGTGGAGCGCTTCCGAATTTAGAGGAAACAAATCCAACACAGATCCTTCCAGTGTACGCGAATCCCAAGCAGAAACCACCAGTTCAACCACAGACAGAGGAGTCCAGGGCCAGGGATGTACCGCAATTTCAATGTCACTGGAACCAGGTTGCGGAAAGATTTGTTTATCGTCGGGAGGATTGAAGAATTACGCCAGAACACATCGCCGTGATCGGCAATCATTAACTGCCAGCCATTAAAAGCACGGCTTAACTGCAAAAAAACCTCATCCTCGAGAATCAAATCTTTGTTAATAAATCTCCGTTAATAAAACTGCATATATACTTTAACATAAAATAAAATAAAACAGCAGCTGTCAGACTCAGAAACTGTTCAAATGGACGTTCAGCGCTGCTTTTTGCTGCTTCCAATCCCCGCAATAAGTCAGCGGTAACTGCCCTGCGCATGCGTCCTTGAAAGGCGGCCTTAGCCAATGAGCGGTTTTTGAGACCTGTCAATTGACACCTTCAAAACAAGGTATCCGCTGACCAGTGTAACGTGACCATATCGCGGGCTCAAGTTAAGACCTCATCGAGGTCAGCTGTTTTTTTGAAGTTGACCGCTGACCAGGTACTTGCTTTCGATTGGATCGCAGGCTCAAGCCAAGTGTGGGACACCCAAACCAAATCGAGGCCGTTAAAATTTTTCGCGCGCTTTCTGCGGCTGGTAATTTCACATTCAGTTGGTTTCTTTATTTTGAGCAAAACAACTTCATCTTCTTCGATCGAAGTTTGTCTTTCGCGTAAAAAGCATAAAGATCAAGAACTTGTCAAAAGATACTCCGGAAGGTGAATTTTCAAGTGATGAAAGGAAGAACGGAAGATTTTTATCAGGAAAAGCTTCAAAGATTGTGCGGTTGAAAACAGTATAATTCAACGCTTCAAGGGCTTTCACTTCACCGCGGCATCTTGCATCTCACCAAGAAAAGTCACTTAACAGTTCACAGTTATTAATGGGAGGAATGAGTAGCTCAAACTCTGTGAAAGAAGCTCTTTCTTTGGACAAACCGTTTGCTATTTTTGCGGATGCTTGTTTTTACTTTACTGAAGCTTACGCATTTTCAAGTGGTAGAAACCTCTACAACACAGGACAGTGAGGTAAATTAAATAAATAGAAGCTTAACATTTGGTTTAATCGTTGTTACTTTTGTTCAGGAATGAAACTTGTATTTTTCTCTCGAATGGATATAAATAACAATCATCTGTACTCGTTTTGGACGCAAAGAAGTAGTTGAATTGTTTGTTTTGTTACGTTGTTTTCTTTGCAAGCGAACGAGTGTTTTTACTCGGCTTGGCTGACTGTTTTTCGACCTTGGTTCCTCACAAGGAACTTTTGCCCTTATCTTATCAACACGTAATCGCAATGAGTCCTCGTAAAATTAAGCATTAAAGGGGTAGACTCGAGCTCGAGTAAAAATAAAAAATCCGATCAAATGCATGTGCATGTGCACTTCTCAAAATCTGACATTAAGTTGTCAAAATGCTAACAAAACAGTCAAAACCCAGCGCGCTTCACTTCGTCAAGTCTTTAAGAGATCTTCGTCGAAAGCAGCCTGTAAACAACAATTAAGTTTCGCCGTCTTTAAACATGTCGTTTGTTTGAACCGGTAAGAACCAGCGTTTGGATGTTAAAAACTGCGAAATGGGTTGACTGGCTGGCTGGTTTTGATAAATTTTAAAGTGGACGGGTCTGCGAGAGAAATGCTCGTTTGGTTTGGCAAGCGCTTTCTTCGTTATCTGGTGATGTTTTGCCACTGAGAATCATTAATTGAAGACGGTTCTTCGGAAGACATGGGAAGTAACAGTAAAACCATCAAAGCACTTAAGTGTTTTGTGTAAGCCAAGGAAAGATTTTGTGGGAAATGGCTCTATTATTCAGCTCTGTCGCATTCCGAGTGATTGCTGTCTCAGTGATTCCTGTTGACTGCTCTAAACGATCAGGTACGGACCTCTTTTTTGTCTTTTCTACGGACATTTATGTCAAATCTGATAAGGAAATTTTCTAGCTTAATACAAGATATTTTTGTTACCTGTCCAATTTCTGCACCTTCTCCAAGAATCTTCGAAGAAATATTATTCATATTGTGCTTTGTTTTCTTGTAATAAGTCTTATGTTTGTTGTTTTTGCGGGGCAAACTACCCTTAACTTTTATATGTAAAGATAAATAAAGTTGTTGTTGTTGTTGTTGTTATATTGTTTCTGAACCGCGGTCAATTCCTGTTGACTGCTGTAAACGAAGAGTTTGTACCCTTCATTTTTTTTTCTAGGGACATTTATGTCAAAATAAATACCGATTTTCCTAGCTTTATCATTACAAGCTATTTTAATTACTAGCTAGTCTTGTTTAATTTCTCCACCTTCTCCTTCTTCGAGCAAACACTCGCCGGCATCGTACTTTGTTCGCTTGCAGTGTTTTTGTTTTTTTTTTTTTTGTTTTTTTTTATCCGCTTTGAATCCCTTTACGCTTTCATCTCAAAGTAGTTAGACTCAAGAATGTCCGTCTTTTTTTTTTTCTTTTTTGCAAACGTTTACTATCGAAAACTCTTCGTTTTCCCTGCTGCTGCTCAATTGTTTTGGACACAAATTAAACTGGCCCAAATAAACGTGCGAAGTTGCTCGGTGAGAGTGTGCAGCTCCGATTCTAGGCTTGGCATGGCTAAATATATATATGGCCTTCAGCTTTTCTTTTTTTAATCGCTACATAACAGACTGGAATGGTGTTCCATCGAACATCATGCATCCACCTTTTTTAAGCAGTTTTAAGTCCTATCTATTACATTATTAGTGTCAATTTTAAATCAGATGTAGCTTGTGAGTGACAAGTATGTAATTTAATTAGGTTTGCTTTGGATTACTTCATGATTTTTAGTCTCAATCTCAAATCAGGGGTGACTTGTAAGAGACAAGTATTTGATTTAATTTGATTAGGTTAGCTTTGGGCCACGTTTAAATTTCACCTCTTAGTTTTTAGAATGTGTAATATTAGATAATATTCTTTGTACGGGAATTTAGTTTCTCCCAATTATTCTCCAGTCATGCACTTTTTTGTTTTGTATCAACTTGATAGTGGTATCAACCAAATGCCCAATATATTATTATCAAGTTGTTTGGTCTTGCACTTAACTGGCCAGAAGAGCAGCTGGATTTCTTTTTGAAAACACTGTAGGTGCATTGAGTGATGAGCTTAATGTTAGCAAGCAGTTTTTTTTGTGATAGTAAGGTCAAGAAGTAATTGATCAAAATAAATATCTTGGTCTTAATTCATGGCATCTAAATATTTTTATTGATTTCCTTGTATCTTTCTTTCATAATCTTTGTGAGGCATACATATATCCAGAGGATACACAATTTCCGATTTCTGACTGTCTCATGGGAGGCTGTGGATAATTGAAATTGCATTCATTATGAAGTGATGATCTAAATCACTATATATCTGATGTGATACTGATTCCAAGGAGCAATCACCAGGCTTCTCCACCAATTTCTAGTGGCTCTAAACCATACCTAAGTAGCTAAGTATGTAACTAAGTTGCCTACAGTTGAACGGGGAAACAGACCTGTCCTTAGGTATTGCTCTAAGATGTTAAGAAATGTTTTGTTTTAAAAATTTATAGATGAAAACTAGCTTTGCAGGTTCTTTTTTACACAAGGTATTAAAGATTATTTTTAAAAAAACCTACCTCAATATTTTTATTTTGCTTTTTTAACATCTCCAAACTCAGTTTGGAAAGGAATTTTTATTACCTTACTCAATAGAACGCTTGTTTTTAGGAGGGGTGGGGGTCCAAATTCGTAAAAGGGGATTCATATCTGCTAGCAGTTCTGGACTAGGGGGTCCAAATCTGATCCACAAGCAGATCTGGACTGGAGGGTGCAAATCCACGTGGTGTCCAAATCCACTGTGCCACTGGCTCAGATCACCTTTCCATACTATTTTCTACAGCATTGGGTCTGTAGCTTGAGTGAGGTCAGATGGGTGATATGACAAGCAGACTATATGTAAATGCCATTAGAAAAAGAATGCTTTTGGAGCTCCGCTTTTAGGCTTGGCTAAATATATATATTAATTTGTAATATTCATAATAGACCAATCCAAGGTTATCGACGCCATTTTGTAAAGGGTGCAAAACCACTGGGGCGAGCGCGCGGCCAAACTAATGGCGGCGATTTAAAAATGCATTGACCATGCCAAATGTGTAGGATTTTGAGATAACGACAAGCGATTTCCTAACTTGTTGGTTGTGAGATCTCACGTAAAAGAATTGAAAGTCCATAGGTGGCCAAAAGACTCAAATTTAGCTGAATTGTGGAGGAAACAAGTCGCGAAAGGACGAAGTGATAACCTGGATCGGAGGGCACCTTTGTCAGTTCAAATCACTTTCCTAAGGGCAAGAAAACTCGCCACAATCCGAGTGCGGACTATCCTTCGGTTTTCTTAGGTTTAAGCGACTTTCTCAACAAGCCATCGTCAAAAAAACGCAAATTTAGTGAACGTTTAGCTGGCGAAGAAAACAAAGACGAAGTAACAACTGCGGAGGGGACTGTGGAGCCGGCTGACAATGAAGAAGATGACCTAGACGATCTAGATCACAGTGATTTACATTTAAGAGTTCCAATGCGATTTGAGCAAATTTCAAGGGAAGCAGATGTGAAAACATTCACAGGCCTACCTTCAACAAAGTGCTTCAAATGTATTTTTGATCGCCTTCTCCCCAAAGCCCAACATATGCAGTACTGGAGAGGTCGAAAACAGACAGCAAGAGAAGCACCTCAAGACCATTGTGACCCTGGCATAGTTTTGCCAAAATGTGGCCCAGGACCGGGACTAAAGCTAGACTTAGAACAAGAATTCCTTTTGACAATGATAAAGTTGAAATTGGGTCTCATTAACGAAGATCTCGCATTCAGATTTATGGTTTCTTCAACTACTGTCAGCAGTGTATTTATTGCATGGATTAAATTGATGTCCAAAGAGCTGTCAATCTTAATCATTTGGCCAAGCAAACGACAAGTAAAAACACTTTGCCAACTTTTTTCAAGAAACTATACCTAAAAGTGAGATGCATAATACTTTCCCAAAGCTATGGGGGGAGGGCATCAGATGACTTTATTGTCAGAGACTGTGGTTTTCTGAACATCATAGAGCCATATAATAAAGTAATGGCAGACAGGGGATTCAAGATGAAAGAAGACCTAATGATGTTAATGGTTACATTATGTATCCCACCTAGCTGTGCTGCCTCTATGCAAATGTACCCTCAGATGTCAGAAAGACATCAAATATTGCAAATGTTAGAAAATACACATGTATGTTGAGCAAGCTATTGCAAGAGTAAAAAGGTTTCATATTTTGAAAAATGAACTACCTATAACTCTACTACCTCTTGTGGATGATATCGTTAGAGTATGCTGTGCGTTATGTAACTTACTTCCACCACTTTGTTAGTAAGTTGAAGTAGCTTGTTTCTTTTTACAGAATAAGTACACTTAACCCACCAACAAAATGTAACAGCTGTGTGTAATACTCAGATGCAGAAAAAACAAAATTAAAGTGTATTGTCATGGGTTAAGTGTCTCCACTCTGGAAGACAAAACAAGACTGTTATTTATTCCTGACCCCATTCCTGTGTCTTTAAATAGAACAACTAGCCATTCAGTCACAAAAGAGTGTTTTCATCTCATTTCATAGGTGACACTGTTTACATACTAAGTCCGATTATCTGGTTATGTCTTCATGGTTGCTGCACCATGCATGAACAGGTTTGTAACAAATGGTACAAATGTGTTCTTGACCAACAGGGATACTCTGAGATGAACATACACTGCATAACACAACAGGGTCAGCCAGTACATGAAAGATGTCACTTTGACACTTTTTTCACAATTTAATTTTTTTTTTTTTGAAATTTTGTATCAATTTAAGTGTCACGCATCTACTAAGGTGAACAATTCCTTTATTTTTGTTCATCCTGAACATTTGTCATGAAAATGACTATTAGTTTGTACAGCATTATCCACAGTTGTAGTTACATTGTCTATGAAAACCATTTCAATGTCACAAGAAGTACAAGTGGTGGGTACATCATCAAAATCACTATCACTGTCAGAGTCACTGTCTGCAACATCAACCAGACAACTATAACACGTCTGTGATTCCGCAACATCCTATGAGAGATTGGCACATGGCAAGTGCCACCATGTGCTATAGCTATCACAACAAATGCTGCTCTCAGCTGACATGTCAGTGATTTCTGGCTCCTCCAGTATAACTTTGTCACACTTTGGACACTGGTAGATATCCCTGTACCCCAACAAAACTGGTAAGATATATGTTTTGTAGAATAAAGTGATGTTGTTTAGCACCACATTAAAATATTCTCTGTTAAACTCCACTCTTTCATACAATGGCTTGTGTCACTTTGTCCAGACAATTAAGTATCCATGATTTGTTCCAGTCATCCACATTTGAGCCTGCATTTGAGTGTAGTACTTGTGAGTGTGCTTTAATCTAGGGCTCCCATCTACTTCCTCCAAAAAATCGACACAGTTGTATGTAGCTTTCAGATTGATATTTTCTTCTTTGACTGAGAAAGGGCATTTCACTTCAAGTATAGCTGGACTGCAACAGTCTCAAACCATCTGGTGAGGCAGCAAGGAAAGCATAATCATATTTTATAAACAGACCACATTGTTTAAACCCATTCATCCCATTTGCATGTGGCATCCAAACATGCAAATGGGATGAATGGGTTTAAACAATGCGGTCTGTTTATAAAACATGATTATGCTTTCCTTGCTGCAGTCTTCTTTCCAAACAGAATTGGGGTCGGTGTTTAGGGGCACCCAACGACACGTTTCGGTAGATATCTGTTCGGTGGAGGGTAGTTCGCCTTAGGTTTTCGGCGTCGATTAAAGAGTAGCGTCGGATTTTCGTTAGTAAAACGTGGCCTAAAAGATTCGTAATGTGGAAATCATAGCCCCTGAGGTTTTCGGAAAGGTCGTTATTGCTGTTTTTGGCAGTCAAAAACGTCAGCTAGCATTTTCGGAAAGAAAAATGGTTCCCTAGAAAGTTAACTTCAGCTAGGATTTTCTCAAAGGAAGATTTGGTTCCCTAACATTTTCGGGCAATTAAAATTTCAGCTAGGGAATCCGAACAGATGAAATTCTTCTAGCTATTGAAAACATCACTTTAAACATACTTCAAACACCATAAGGTACTTAAAAATATCTGTCTATAGCTTTTGGCTGATTTTGCTCGTTGGGTGCCCCTGGGTGTTTATCCGATGTTTTTTTCATCTCTGTTGGTACTCTTCTTTCAATTTCCTGTCAATTTCTTCTTGAGAAAACTTCTTAGGTGCTTTAAGCTCGCAGGCACCGAATGCTCTCGCCACAAGTTCGGCTTTTTTGTCCTATCTGTTTCAATCCTCGAAGTGCTAAAAAAATCTTTCAGCGAAGTCAGAGTCCAGTTCAAAAAGTCCTGATCTTCAAGCTTTTCTTCTGCTTGTCTCGGCATCGGCCAAAACGTAGAAAATGCTCAAGTATGACAAGTAATACTTTTTAAATAATGTAAAAAACTCTAAACGTTAAAAATCAATAAAACAAGGGAAAATAGCAAACACAGAACAGCAAGCGACGATCTTTAGCTTCTTTTCACGGTGCAGAGTATGCTTGGCTGCGCGCTCGCCCCAGTGGTTTTGCACCCTTTGAAAAATGGCGTCGATAACCTTGGATCGGTCTATTTGCAATGGTTCTTATCTACAACATGCTTTCATAATGCCCTTACTAAACATGCAACAAACTACAATTTAAGAGATAACCTTAAATTTGATCTAACCCATACTTACTGGAAAGGAAACAACGACTCATGATCACTCACTCACTTCACTCATCGAGCCAGCATAATTTGGAACAGTCTACCTGTAAAGATCAAGTCTCTTTTTTCTTTTGGATTGTTTAAAGCAAATCTTGTAAAACACTCGAAATCTATAATTGATAGAATATCTTTTGGTTGTAGTTCTACCATTACATTTAAAAACGCTGATGATTTTACATATTTTTAGATGTTATTTTAGATATTTATTTGTTAAATAGTATTTGAAACCTATATCTGGCTTAATATGAATAATCATTGTAATTACCTTTACAGTTCCATCACATAGTTATAGTGTATTTTGTAATTTATTTATACATAGCAGGTCCATATCAGCTTTAAATAATGTATGTATGTATGTATGTATGTATGTATGTATGTATGTATGTATGTGGATGGTAATGCAATATTGCCACAGGATGGCAGCGCATCCTTTGTTGTTTGTTTGTTGTTCTAATCTCTTTATTCTGAATGTTTATTCTCTATTTGTTTTCTTTTCTTGAGTCAATGTTGTTCTCGTTTTAATGTCAACTTTATTTTTCTTATCAACATACGAATTCTTTTTAGCAGTCTTTCACCTTTCCTTATTTCCTGGCCCGCCTACTATCCATCTCAGACGTCCGTGGACAAGGGCTTTTTTTCAGCCCGCTTCACGGACCGTTGGTTTCAGTCTACGGTTCAAAAATTCTGGTCACGTGATAACATTTTTTTCAGCTCTGCAGTTTGCAAAACACTGATCACGTGATGCCATATTTTGTTGTTCCGGTGGACGCTAAAGGCTTCAGGGCGAAGGGATGACCTAATGTTCTTGAATACAATGGAGAAGTTTGCAAGGAAAACCCGGTCATCGGGAGTCACGCTCCTTGATAAATGAGTGATTTTTTTGAGAGACATTTTTCTGGCTTTATTATTTGTGTTGTGAGGACTAGTAAAGTGAGTAAAAGCTTTTTACCGATCTTTACCAAGGTAGCGAATTAGCGCTGAGTTTGACTGACACATTGTTCGTCTTTAATGATTATGGCTTCACAAAAAAGTTAAAATCAGTGTTGTGTTTGACTATTTTCATTCTCTGAAGATGGTCAGTTACTATTTTGCTACCATACCGGCATCTGCGGGTACGTTAAGTTATATATTACACATGTAAACAAGCACCACTGTGGATGAAATGCAGCGAACGAAAGTGCTGCCATTCAATTGTTTTCCTTGTCATTTGTGCTTTAACATTAACGTTTACATGTGCACGAAATTAAAAGTTCAGGTGACAAAATATTCGCTTGTTTACATCATTTTCTTTACAGTACAAAACGAGGCTCCAAAGTTCCGCAGAAATAATGAGGTTGTAAATAATCCAAGCTAAGTGAAAGTTTATCATTTCCGCTGTTTACGTTTCCATTTGAGTAGTATAGTGTTTGGGGGTACGAAATCAATTGATCTCGTTTTCCCCAAACACTATACTACTGCCTTCTGGTCTCGTATTCTGGAATATATAGTTATTTAATTTGATGGAATATATAGTTATTTAATTTGATGGAATATATAGTTATTTAATTTGATGGAATATATAGTTATTTAATTTGATGGAATCTATAGTTGTTCAATGTGATGGAACCAAGGTCTGCACACTTTCAATCTGATGGAATCTATAGTTTATTAAAATGCGTGACATTCTCGGAAAAATCACCAAGCGTGACATTCTCGGAAAACAGGGAATGAGTCATCGCCTATAGCTGCAGAAAAAAAATAGCAAAACTGGTGGCCACCAGAACCTCTCATGAGGGACTTAATTTGGAATTTGAATCACCACCCGTCCCTCATGAGAGGTTTTTTTTTTTTTGTTTTTTTGAATTCCCACCACCTCACCACCAGAGCTCTGGCCCTATCAGACCCTCTTGGGGCCAATTATTTGTTTTTTCACCCTCCGGCTTGAGATTGAACCGGCACTTCTGTCAAAGCCTAAGCTTCCACTATAGCTCTACCCAACAATCCGACACCATCTAAGGGTGATTTTTTATTTTTCATTTTTTATTTTTCATTTTTTTTTTTATTTTTCATTTATTATTATTTTTTTATTTTTTCAACCCATGGAATAACGGCGGGGGTTTTTCATTATTCCACGGGGTGGCTTGTATACATTTCGCTAACGAAAGGCCCCCGCTTTTTCCAATCGTTAGATACTCTGCATACAAGCCACTCTTTATCTGTGTGAAACAACCCTTATATTTTCGTTTGTATTTTCATTTTTATGCTTGTGGTACATAAATGAAATTTACAAAGATAAAAAATAATACGCATGTGTAAAAAGCGAAAAATCTGACGTAGTTTGATGACTCATTCGAAAGGGAAACCCCCCAAAGAGGGCAGTATTTTAAAACTCACAAAAATCATATGGCGTGACGTCAACAGCTAGATTTCATAATGTCCATAAGCAAAGCTTGTCACGCCATTATCATGAATATACCGCTTGTCGTCAAAGCAGCTGAGTGATACTTTATTTATCTCATAACTTCCAAGTTGATGGTTCTGACTTCTAATTGTTTTCATTCTATGATGCATCTGTTTATTATCAAATAGTGTCTCTTTATAATTTTCATGTTTGATGTTATTCTTAATAATATTCTTACTAATACCTTTTGCTGTCTTCCCTCCTTTCTGATCATCTTTAATATAGCTATACATCTTCGATCTCAGTCCTACGAATTCACATATTGGGACTCCAGCAGTCTCATCTTTCATCTTACCAATTACTTTTTTATTGGTCTTATCGGAGAATGGCGAGCTTTCAGGATAGTCACTGTTATCAAATTTATTTTTATCCTTCCAGAAATTTCTATAGATGTCATGGGTTCCAATTTCATATGTCAGTGAGTCTGTGTCTGTGAATAATAATTTTGCTTCATCTCCATATTTCTCTTTGATGTAGTTGTAATGGAAATCGTACATCAGTGTCTTGCTAAGGTCTAGAATACACATCCCCACGTATGCTGGCCGGTTTAAAGTAAGTGTTTCTTTTATCTTATGAACAGCTACTAGATTTTCATTGAAGATTTTACTGCTAACATAAGTGGGTTTACTAGCTAATTTCAATAGCTTCTCCTCATCAGTCACCAATCTGACGTCTACTCGCTTTCTGAGGTTTTCCATCGTTTTGCCAAATACACTGTTATTCATCAGCTTGAAAAAGTCTTTCTCAAAGCATTTTTAGCATTCTTACGTTTTTCAGTATTGAAATCAATGTATTACCTAAGCCACGCGGACTGATTGAATTCTAACACTCGATGGATTTTAGTTATTTTCAAACCGAGATCAGTATATAATTGGAGGTTCCTGTAATGGAGCACGTATTTTTCTTTGTTGCTTAATGTTGGTATCAGTTTATGTACCAGACCAGTTGATATTTTATATTTCTTCGCTATGTTTTTACAATAATCTGATAGCATGTCCCCAGTCACTTTGACCTTTTCCGGTGCCAGTGGATAGTCATTGTGAAGATCATGTAACTCTGGGGGTATTCTAAATCAACTTCAAGAATCAAACCTTTGTTGCTGTCTTCTTTATAGACAGCCAGGTCTAAATTATTGATCTGTTTTTGTGTCAACCATTTGAAACCACCGGTTGGTAAATATTGACTCATAGCCCAACCATACAAATTATTAGCATCAAGATACACGATGTACGTCGAGGGCGCCTTCTCGTCATACTCTTTCATGTATTTATTATTTGCTTTACCGTAACGGTTGGCTATATAGCTGATTCCTCCACGCATACCCTTTTCAATGAACTGGAACATATCAATGTCTGTCATCAATTCTAATTTTATGTCAGTCATTTTTAGCATGGCGTCCAAGATAAACCGGGAGATGTGAAATAGTGACACGGGTCCAGTTTATAGTACTCAAGGCATGTTTTTCTGAAGTTTTCAAATACATCAGCCAGTAGGAGTACATCTGTTTTAAGGTACAGGTCATGATAATCACCCATGTTTTTCAAAGAGAATGTTTCCCACACTGTCTGAGCATGTGTGTAGTCTTCATCTGATATATGCGTATCACTCAGTATGCTATAGAATTCTTCTTTTGAGGGCAGCTTCTGATTGAATTGATCGAAACTGTCCATGTAGTCGTAAGGATAAACACCTTTCTGTGCCATCAGATTAAGATCCTTTCCCTTGAACTCTTGTGAGGTGTATTTTAAAGCCTCTTTTGGTAGATTGCCTACAAGTTTTACCAAACTGGAGCTCATGAACTGGAAACTATCAATGAAGGTCAAGTGGTTGCCAGCATGAAAGCCATATACTTCTCCATGTTATTTGGGATAGCATTGATGTTCATTTGACAGTCTTCACCTTTCTTGTTTTTGTAAGTGTGCTTCTTAACAATAGCTCCAATCTCCTGCATGATAAAATGACTGTCATAGCCTCTTAGATTGTGAAATATGACTGGTATTTTTATTTCTTCTGGGTTCACTCTGAGTTTCAGATTACAATCTTGGTGAGCAGAACCTCTGTATTTACCAGTGATGTGACAATGATCTCGAACTCGGATATCTTTGTCAGTGTATTTTTTATCACAGATGTGACAAACTTTGGCTTTTCGGAATTTCTCTTCATCATCTTTAGTCATTTTCAATGGTTTTGTTAAAATTTTTTTTCACAACATTCTTGCAATATTTGACCTCCTCCAGCATAGCTTTCATGGATTTGTACACAGCCTTTTCACCCCTGTATATTACTGCTGGTTTGCTGTATTTATCATCATAACAACAAACTACTTTATAGCCGTGGCCACAGTCAGTATGCTTCTGATAGGCTTCAGTGTATGATTTATCATTGTTGGGTTGACAACCGTGTATTTTTTCAGTGATGGCCTCAAAGTCAGCATATATAACAAATGGTACCCGCTGTTGTTTATGAAAGTTGTTGAATTTCAGTATGTTGTTATCTTTGTTTGGCATTTTTATTGCCTGTGTGCCATTTACTTGCATGCAGTTGTCCTTGTGATCATTCAACACCCTTTCAGAGCTGAAGCATTGAAGACAGTGCATACAAAAATGTTTTCTTTCTTTGTGCTTTGTTTGATTGTACATGAACTTATTGAAATCTTTGATCAGCACATAATGCTTGTTTTCATTTTCAGTTATTAGAAGCAGATTCAAGCAGTCTCATATTTCTCTTTTGAAACAAAAATTGGATATGGCTGTCTATTCTCATAACCGAATACATTGATGTTGATCTCATTTTGTTTCTCTATTTGTTGTAATGCTTGGTTGCAACTGGGATTCAATCCCTGTATAATCCAATTTTTCAATGTATTTTTTCAACTTTTTTAATCCTCTGTGGGTATTTCTCTTGTGGGTTCAGGTGTCTGATGTGACACCATCGGAAGCATTCATTATCCTCATTTTTCAAGTTAATCAAACCTTCGCACTGTTTCTGAGTTCATTCGGTAGTTTTAATGTATGAGGAGCCCTTCATTGGCGCATATTTCACAACATTGAGGTAATGGCTGTCAACAGATTCAATTGTCCAACCTGAACCTTCAGATACCCAAACTGCAATCTTATTCATTATTTGGTCTTTTGACAACTGTAGTGATTCAGTTACTTCCAGATTATTCACAATTGTTTGAGCTACACTGTTGAAATATGCGGTTTTGTATTCTATTTCTCCGTCAGTCATTTTTGCAAATATTACCTTGAGTGTTTCAACAAATTTGAGACCTTTAATTTCATTCACAATTTTATAATATTATATGCAACAGCCTTTCTTGTGTTTTGCAGTTGCGCAAGCGGGTCTTTGTTATTTTTTATACCGATTTCAAAAGATTTTGTGAAGCCCTTCAGAGCTTTCTCTGTTTGCCCTATCTTAGTCCTGGGTGTAGGTGTTGGTCTCTGAATCACCTGTTTGGTTCTGGGGGCTGGGATCGGTCTCTTTTTCAATTGTTCTATTTCTTCCAACCATTCTTTTGGTGGTGCTGGTAATCTTTTCCTCTCAAATAATCAACCAATTCTTTCACAGTTGGTCTTTTTCGTCCTTGGGGCGGGAATTGGTCTTGTTCTTGGTTTAGGTACAGGTTTTGTGTCATCAACTATAATAACTTTAGGCTTTTTCTGCTGCTTCAACAGCAATTCGATTAGCTTGGATTTGCTCAATTTTTTGAGACTTTTCTTGTCCATATTACTACTAGTTTCGATAATTTTTTCCATTTATAATATATCTATAGTTATTATTTCTTTAAAACATTTCGTCTGCGTTGAAATATGGTTGAGAATTCAATTGATCCAATTACTGGATCCTTTTGAATTGTAATTATTGAAGAATATTTTTTTTGATGTTTTTTTGTTTTAATATGACAAGATTTTCCTGCCATTGTGTAGTTACGTCCTGTCTTACATATGTTACAGAACCATTCTTTATTTAGCATATAGGTAGTCTTGTGTTTTTTTCTTTCCTCATCACTGAGAACTCTAGGCCTTCCCCGACCTCTCTTGACATTTTGATTCTCCATATATAATCTATATATTTTATTTTTAAATCAATTTAATTTTCTTTTAAATCTTTCCTTCTTGATAAGTATAATTTGCTTTCTTCTAAGTGTTTAGTTATTTCATGAATCAAGTCTTCAAAACTATTGCTCATGAGGTTTTGCATTATTTTTTCTCATACATTAGCTTCATATCAGACTGTTTGTCTGACACTTATACACACCTGTTGGGCTTTAAATTCAAGACAAAGAGCATTCAAGACAAAGAGCATTGTATTTTCTTGTGGGATTCACAGCATTAAATCACATTGTCCAGCCATATATCCTTTCTTATAACTTCTGATTCTCATGTTTGGGCTTATTTGATTTTCACCTAATCCCGCCACCATTAATGCATCTTCATATTTCTTTCTGATGAATGACACAATCTTGTAGTGCAGATCATCTTCACTTTCAATCATCAGCATATTATTGCTTCTGTCATTGAACTGTTTGTAATATCCCTGTTTCCTGATTGATGGTAATACTTTCGATGTAACCCAATGTTTGAATTTTACTGCTTCCTGTTTTTTAGAGGACAGTATTAGTGAATAAAGTCCTGATTCATTTATAAAAAAACATTTGAAAGTTTTTTCAATGGTCTCAGCACGAGGTAACGTTTCGTTACATCGTGAATCAGTGGCCTCAGCACGAGGTAACGTTTTGTTACATCGTGAATCAGTGGCCTCATCACGAGGGACCATTTGTTACATCGTGAATTTATGCTGATTTTGTGGTCTCTTAAGATTCTATCATCAGATAAAACATGATCCTTGATTGCTTTTTGTGGATTTTTATAGTCAAGAATAGAAGCTATGTCTCTACCTCTGAACCAAATCTCATTGTTATCATCAAGATAACAATCTATTGATACATCCAATTCTTTATTATTGTAGGAATATTTTTGCATTTGTATATTATAGTAATTTATTTTTTTAATTCATTTTCGACCTGTGTTTAAATATAGTCAGGAATAATAATATTCTTGGCTACATAATAGCAAATGACAGTATGTACTACTGTAGGGTCTACTCACATATATGTTAGATAATTTTCTTTAAATCTTGAACGGTATCCAACTGTAAATTCGTCACTGTAACCCTTCCACTTCACCAAAGCTTGTTTCTTCTTGTAATCTCTGCGAATGACTTTATCAATACGGAAATACATCCTGTCTGGCTTTCAATAATTCAGCTTCATAAAAACTCCCTTCAATATCTTCACCTTCAGATCCTTTATTTTGTATGTTATTGGATTAGTGTACTGGATCTTATCAACTGTAAACACTTCTTCAGTCCAATTTGGTGTATAGCCCTTGTCGAACACATTCCGTTTATACTTAGATATTCGAACCTTATCACCTATTTTGAATTTCGGTTTCTGTTTTAATGTTTTCATATCACCATACAAATTGAAGTAAACAGTTCCTTCATTCCTCTTATCAGATGCTTCAACGGGTGTCATCTTTGTGCTTGAATGTTTGGTATTATTATACTGTTTCACTAATTTTGGTAACATGTCTAAATACTGTGTATTACCTTGAACAGTGAACTGCTTCCACATTTTGGATTTAATTGTCCTATTCCATCTTTCAACTACTGATGACTTCTCTTCATTCTCAGTTGAGTACATCTGTACACTATGTTTCTCTAGCAAGTCCTTCAAGTGTTTGTTGTAAAACTCTTTTCCCTTGTCGACCCATAAATACTGTGGTTTTCTGCCTTCCTTGAATATTGTTTTGAATGCTTCAGTGACAGATTCACCTTTCTTATCCTTCAATGGGACAATCCAACCATATTTGCTGAAGACATCAATAACCATAAGAAGATATCGATAACCTTTATTCCATTTACTGAACTGTTGCATTTCAACTAGATCACTTGCCCATATTTCATCAATTTTATTTACAATCACACGCCGCCGAGTGAAATTTCGTTTTATGGGTGCATGTAATTCATCAGCTAGTTTTTCTTGCCAGTTTTCTTCACTCGACGGCTTTTTCCGTTTTTTGAAACACCGAGACCAAGTTTCTGTTTTTTGTCAATTAAGAATCTAGCTGTTTGACCCCATTTTGGCATCTCACCATATGGTATTTGATCTAGTGACTCGACCATTGTTCTATCACAATCACCTTTATTTTTTCCCATATCATAACAAATATCATGGTAAGCTGCTATTTCATCTACTTTGTTATAAGGTTGTACATTCCATTTCAAGACCTCACCTGTGTTTTTATCATACTCTAACTGTTTATCGAGGGATTATAAGGTCCCATGTATTTATACTTTCCGGGTGTCCATCCACTTTTCGGTTTAGGAAGCTTGCCAATAACCTTATGAATGTCAATAGCACCGCCATAATCTAATCCTTTGATATCTGTTTTGTAACGAATATTTGGTCTCACTTTTGTTGAGAGTTGTTTCAAAGCTTCTGACCCAACCTTTGTGATTGCAGGCTTTGCGAGGGAAAGTCCTTTGTCAATTAATTTCTTTTGCAGCTTTGGATTTCTCATTGCTTCAGAAGCATAATATCTACCCATTTCAACACCCTTCTTCGCTAAATAAGGGACTCCATGTTCTAAAAATCCTGTTAGCGCCATATCTGCGGCTGAATCTAGTATGCCCGCCCCTTCAGACGGGCTATTCAGTTTCCCGATTTCTGACAAATTTAGTTTTGTGATTCCACATTCAGCACAAGTACATTTCATCACAGTTCGACCATTTTTTGTCTTTTGATATCTTTCACTTCCTGGTACACATTCAGTGACTTTCTTCTGTTTAACACAATATGATTTCATTTACAATTTAGATATTCTGGTTATCATATTTTCATTTAAAAACTTATGTTATCATTCTGTTTTTACAAGATTATTTGCATCACATTTCATTGGTTCTTGATATATTTACTTCTTGTCATTACACATTACAATTTTGACAACTATTAACATTAATACCATTATACATAAGTTAGATATTTTCAAAGTAGTCTATGATGAACCTGTGATTGACTCTTGTGTCTGTTGGATCAAATTCAGCATTATGTATTGTATTAAGAATGGATCTCCCATTTTGTCTCTCGAGAAGATAGTACAAACACCAATATCCACACAAGACTGAATCTCTTTCTTGTATCTCATCTCCAGAGTATTCAAGTTGTTTTCCACTTGTAGCCATGTATTTCTGTACTTCTGTTGGCATCATTAAACCAAATGAGTCAAAGTATTCACAGTATCTATCACCAATTCGATAACATACCCAGTGAGTACCAGGTCCAATTTTGGAATCAAGATTGACTATCCCACATTCATTGTTTTTTATTTGTCTCGGCAGATTGTCTCTTGAAAATACTCCTCTAAAATGTTTTATTCCAAGTTGTTTAACCCAATTGATTAAATCAAAGTTGGATAAGGGTTTGTTTACAAAATGGTTCCTAGTATGGGGATTGAATTGAATGGACTGTTTTTGCCCAGTAGAAGTCCTTTTCCTTTTCTTTTTTTTTCATTCCATAACCGATTGGGTTATCCCATGTACCAAAAACAGGAGGGATTGCCATGGAATCATAGCATGTTTCCCACCTTTCTTTCTGGGTACAATGTCATCTGGAACATGAACAGGTATTGACCGTCTTGGACGGCTGCTTTCAACATGCAAACCTTTTCCAAATAACCCTTGACTGCATCAATGGCTAATGGGATACCGATACTCGCCAGTATTGTTCCAATACCCTTTCCAGTCTGCGCTTTTTTGTGGTTTGATAGCAAGTTGTCCACCAGACTGCATCGCATTTACAAGATCAGCCATTTGTCTCACATTCAATAAATTTCTAAATTCAATAGTTGGGGTAAGTTTTTATTAGGAATAATGAATCCTCCTTTTTGTTTCTTTCCAAATAGTTTATCAATGCCGAGACTTGCTAATGAAGAAAGAGCACCTGTAGCCAATGCTGGAGCCGCTTTAGCTACTGCTTTACCTGCATAAGGCAATAGTCTTGTTCCAAGTGAAAAAAGACTGGACCAAAGAGAACCTCCTTCTACAACAGCTTTCTGATTTGTGCTTTGATATTTGATGTCTGAACCTTTTCCTGATCTTCTTGATTTCATCAGTTTTTTGATTTGTGTCTTAGTCAACATTAGGATCATTTCCAGACAATTCACTATGTGTCAACCTGATTGTTACAGGCGAATTTGTTGCATAAGCTTTTGCTAGCTTTTGTTTCTGACCCTGTGAAAGTCTCACTCCATGAGGATGATAAGTAGTCATATAATATATGTTTATACTAAATTGTATTTAATACAAACAATCATTTAATTTATTTAATTTAATTAATTATTTCCAATTAATTATTTAATTTACATTGATCTCAGAATTAATTTTCCATCAGTCTTTCTCATCTCAATATCCTGCTCATAGAGGACCAGTGCATACACACTGTAATCAGCATTTGTTGCAGCACTCAAAGTGTATTTGAAAGTCAGTTTTGTCATTCCATCTTTAATATCCTGTTTCTGTTTTGTCAGATCGAAATAAACAAAAGGGAATATTGTACCGAAATTGCCCCTGTTAAGAAGGGTACTTTCACTGAAATCATTTACAGCTTGAACATATTTCAAAACATCTCTAAATACTCTTGTTGGTTCTGTTGATGGTTTATAACGAAGCTCTGGATAATCATTTCCATTGCCAACCTCAAGATAACAATCAGTCAAAGTTCGGTTATTTGCAACTGAGAATGTGTTATAGAGAAATTTATTGGCTGTCTGAGATGCATCATTGGCATCATTGATGATGAATACAAAGACATGCCTGGGTTTGTTTATTGCTGTGGAAATACGGAAATTGGCAGTCTGTTGTCTTGTTGAATTGCCTCTCTCAATCAATTTCTCTCATGTAAGTCCACTTTCTGTTGTCAAGATACTTGACTTTCCCGCAGAATTGAAAACAATGCGAGGAACAATTAGCTGGAATTTAGTTAGTACCACACGACATCATCAGTAGCTTGCCAAATCAAATTGGCATCACTCTCAAGTGTCAGGTTCAACTCTACTTTTGAGTTAGGCATAAGTTCATCCCAAAAGCTCTTGAAAAAACCGTATCTGTTCAATGCTATCTCTGCATTTACTTTACCAGCTGCACCATTCAACAGTGCTTTGCGAGCTGCGAAACCTTTGTTATAAGTAGCCACCTGGAGCAACTCTGTTTCAGATTCTCATTGGTTCCCTGACTTACAGCATAACCCTGTGAATACTCAAGCAATGACTTAATATTTGTGGCTTGGTTGGCATCTCTGCACTCATAAACATCAATACCATTCATTTTTACATTAATGGTGTTAATAAGAGCGTGAACTGAATTAACAATACCATTTCGATCTGCAGCAGCAATGTCAGCTCCATCTGCAAGCTTTTTTACAATGAAATCAACATTAAAACGGGCATTATACCAGTCAAATGGTGTAGTCTCTCCACTGTTATCAACAATGAAACGGTAACCTGTTTTCCTCTGATGAGCATTGTTTGCTACTACAGTATTAAGTGCTGTCTCTAGTTCGAACACTACATCTTCATATCTTTCGATATATTTTGAGTCACGATAGTTTGACATATATTATTGTGTTAGATAAAAGTTATTTTATTTTACGTGGTCGACCTCTCTTTCTTTTGATTAAACCACCAGTCTGGCTCACACTCTCAGTTCCACTCTTGTTTCCACTTTTCTCTTTTTCAAAAGTTCTATGATTTTGTCACCAGCTTTTTTGCCAGCATGTTCACCAATTGTTGTGGCTGCTTTTTTTCCAGCTGTTTTGATCATATCAGTCACAATACCTTCACCATGTTGTTCATATTTTTTTAAACTCGAACCGTTTCATATACTATTAGGTTTTATAATTCTGTCCCTCTCAAGAATAACTCAATATACCAATCTATCCCATTTAAATCGACTGGAGCTCTAGAAGAGTCTGTGACATAAAAGCGTATTGAGCTGATTGTATGTGTTGAGACAGGATTCCATGAAAGAAAACGAGGTTTGTAAGTGAAAGGTAAACTTCTAACGAGATTTGTGACTGGTATAACTGCGATTGTATTTGTGCTATTTCCATCAACAATGCTATCTATCACCATATCACAATTGATATAAATTTCATCTACTCCTCTTGTAATGTCAGGTAGATTTGTTCCATATTCTCTGGCTGAAACTAATTTTGAATCGAAACCGATAAGTTTTCTGAAATCATTATTTCTGAGATCCACACGATAATTTTCATTGAGTTCAATCAAAATGCGGTATGTTGATAAAACGAAAGTTATATTAATACCATACTTGAATTTTTGATTTGTCTGTTTCAGATGGATTCAGTACATGGCTATTTTTTCTCATATACTCATGAATGTAACTATTGATATCGTCGTATGAATACATCCCGTTAACGAATGTTATTGTTTCCCAGTTTACACCTTTGTCATAGCTGTATTTAATTTGATTATTCCCAAAAATATCTCTGATATTGTACCAACTGTATGTCATATTGATAACATTCACAGCCATTTCATATTTCAAATCATTCGTTAATTTAAGAGGTGTATTGAATCTTTTTTCAAAATCATGACTCTTGCTGACACCAATTTTGTCTCTGTTTTTACTGTTGAATCGTAATGAAATTTCTGTCATATACTTTTACATTAGATATTTCATCATTATTTTATTTAGCTCACCAGGTTTTCAGGATTCCCAGTCTGTTCAATGTATGCAATATTTTTGTGAATTCATTTTGAACATTTTTGCTGTTGTTGCCGGCTGAAATAGATCCACCATGTCACCAAGTAACTGTAGTCTTGAAAGCATGTCACCCAAAAAATTGCATCCCTTGAACCCATGCCTGAACCAATAGTTGATGCACCTTCCTCAACGGCGCCAATTCTTTTTCGGTACTTTTGCATTAGTTTGATCCTTTGAGTCAATTCATATATCTTTTCTTTATTTTTATCCCTATTCGTTTTGGTTGTGATAGATGAGCTTTTTTTCTTCCAACATCTTGGTTATTTACCAATCATTTTGTCATACTTGTCGATGTCGATTTCACCATCCATATATGATTTAAATATCTGTGATGGAGGAGCAAATTATATTCCTGTAATACCTTAACATCCTCAAGTGAAAAACCTTTATCAAGATTCGACTTATATTGGTGCTTCTGTTTCAGTCATCATTTTAGGTTTGTAATCAATTGGTAATGTTGTTTTCATGGTACTGATTCAGGTAACGTGTTCATCAGCATAAGATCTTCGAAACCAGATGTCAAGGCTTTTTGATTCTTTTTCAACTGTTTAATAACTTCATCCTGTTTTTGTCGACACTTTCTTTCACACTCTTCTGGACATCAATTAGAGGGTTTCAGTAATTCTGATGTTGTATCATATGCATCCTGTTTTCTGTATTCATAAGTCTTGATAACATCACGAACTTCTCTAGTTTTATTTCCAGCTTCAATTCCACTTTTAAGAAGCCTTTTCATTCGTTCTATATCCATATACAATTGTGTTAGACTAATCTAAACTATTTACATATGGAAATCCCTAATTATGATATTCAGGGTTAAGAATTCATTCAGACAGTTGTATCCGTATATGCCAAAAGACACTTTCAGGATGCTGCTGCTGGTAATTCTGGATCTGGAAAGACAACATTGTTCATGCATCTGATTATGGAACCATTGGTTTATTATGATCAGATACATCTTTATGCAAAAATTTAGATCAAGACAAATACAATATCTTCGGAAAGTAATGGATGAAATAAGCAGTCACATTGGATATCCTGCCTTGGTTTGCAGTCAAGAAGAGATATTGCCAGTTGAACAAATAAAAGACACAGATTTGCAGCGATTGGTTGTTTTTGATGATTTTGTCACTGATAAAACAAGATCAAATCATAAGCTTTTCATTCAGGGAGACACAAGAACTGTTCAGTCATATATCTCACACAATCATTCTATGGCTGTCCAAAATCAATCAGACTCAATTGCAGTCACTTCTGCCTTTATGATTTCCCATCCTCAAGAGAAAGGAACTTGATTGCACAAGAACTTGGAATCGACAAGAAGAAATACATTGAAGCAACCAAGAAACCATATTCCTTCTGTTATGTTGACAAGCCGATGAGACAATCAAGAGAAATTTTTATGGTGCTGTTTAATCTAATCTAATATTATATGGCAATCAATAATTCCAAAATGTTGAAAAACAGGAGAATCCAAAAACAAAAAAGAATCGAAAAAATTAATCAATCCTTCTAATGTTTGAAACACCATTTGAAATCGCTGAAAAAAATCAAAATGGAAGTATACAGGAGGACACAAAAGTATTGAAAAACAATAAGAGGACTACCTGTCATCTATGAAACCATACCACCTGAATTCTTGGATTGATGACAGCTAGTGATGAAAGAAGATTAATCTAACAAGATTGTATAAGGGAGTTTTTAATGCTCAAATAAATCAAGATAAAACAGAAACTGGAACTGGTGAAAGAGGCCCAGCAGGTCCAATTGGTCCAAAGGTGAGAAAAAGTGATAGAGGTCCAAAAGTAATACAGGTGCAATTGGTCCACAAGGAGCTACTGGAGCTGTTGGTCCCAAAGGTGATGGATTCAATTAACACAAGATGTAATTATGACATTGAAAACAAAAAAAATTAGTAATGTAGCAGACCCAACTTTCTAACAAAGATGCCACCAATATGAGATATGTTAATGATGCTGTTTTATCAATTGAAGGAACACGTTGTTAATGTCTTTTTTATTCCTTCTGCTGGTCTTACAACTGTTCTTCGTTTTGATCTGACACAATTGGAAGTTTCAAAGTACACTTTAGTTGTTGAGTTTTATACTGATGGTAATCCAAATAATGCAACAGTCGATGACGACAATCTGTCATCAAATTTAATTGAAAGAAAGGATTCAATAAAAAGAGCATTTCCAAAGACTCATCTTGTTGATGGTTATCTTAAGAGAATATTCTTCCTTGAAAAAAACATGGTTGGTCCACATCAATGGAGTTATTGTTGATTTCACCATATTTACAAAATAATGCCAAAAATCATGTCATAGTTTATGGTGTTTATGGATTTTCTAATATCATTTTATCACATATTCACGACCCAGCTTTTGAAATAGAAGAAGGAAGAATTGTATTTGATCGTGAGCTTAAAATGAGTTTTCATAGAATAGTCAATGTTGCACGCCCTATATACCACAAGACTGTGCAAATAAAAAATACGTTGATGATGCTGTCATATATCTGACGAATAATAAAAGACTGTGCAAATAAAAAATACGTTGATGATGCTGTATATATCTGACGAATAATAAAGCGGATACAGCAATCTTAATAATAACTTGTGAAAAAAGATGGAAGCGTTGCAATGACTTCTGATTTGAATCTTGGAGGTAACAAATTGACTAATGTAGCAGCGCCAACAGCAAACAATGATTCAGCCACAAAGGGGTATGTTGATACTGAAATTGCTGGAATTACTGGCATTGATGTTTCTCCATTTCTTAAAAAAGATGGAAGTGTTGCAATGACTGGTGATCTTGACATGGGTGACAATAAAATAACAAATGTTGATCTCCAAACTCTGATAAAGATTCTGCCAACAAAAAGTATGTTGATGACCTTGTTTTTTCAGCATCTGGAGCTCAACGCAACCCATTCGCTTTTCTGTTAAAAGACATTCCAAGTCTTCTGCAGTCAGTGATGCAACAAAACCTTCAAATTGAGAATTTTGACAGATCACCATACCACATAAACAAGTCGTCATTGTCTTTTATCATTTCACAAGTGGTAACTTTACATCCAAAATTCGTTTTAATGTGACATCTTTGAGAAACAGTCAGTACACTTTTTTGTTGAGTTTTACTCACCATCAGACCCAAGAAGTGCAACAGTCGATTTAACCCTTCCAACTGTTAAATATACGAGATGCGGGACAGCCGTTTCAAAAACCTTTCCCCAAACTCCACACGTTGATGGTTATATGAAGAAGCTTTTCCGAATCGAAAAAAACCAGTGGTGGTCAAGCGGCAATACAGGTGGAACTTTCCAGCACAGCTCCTGCGTCTAACACCAAAACACATATCATCGTTTATGGGGCCTATGGCTATCATACCAATTTGTCTTACTTTCTCCATGACCCAGCTTATGAAATTGAAAACGGCCATGTTGCGTTTGGTAGTAATATTGACATGAAATTAAACAAAATCCTCAACCTGCAGGATACCCCCTCAAACCCACAAGATGCTGTAAACAAAAGTTATGTGATGCTGAAATTGCTGGTATTGATGTTCTCAATTTCTTAAAAAGATGAAGTGTTATAATGACCGGCAATCAGGATTTTGGGGGATGCTGTAAACAAAAGTTATGTTGATGCTGAAATTCTGGTATTGATGTTCTCAATTTCTTAAAAAAGATGGAAGTGTTATAATGACCGGCAATCAGGATTTTGGGGGGTTTATTATTAGAGGCCATGGGATAGGAAACCAACCAGCAGATCTTGTGAATAAACATATATTGACACTAATCTCGCATCAAAAAGCAGTATCGGTCAAACTCTACTTCGAGATGGAACACAAGAAATGACTGCTAATTTAAATCTGGCTGGTAACAAAGTGATCAACTGTGCAACACCAACTGCTAACACAGATGCTGCCAATAAGTTTTATGTAGATGATAAAACTAAAGATATAATTGGATTTACATCTGATGGAAGCTTTGATTTTTTTAAACAAACACTTGGAGAATGTTGGCCAGATTCATACTTCAGACTACATTGACATGAATAATAATAAAATAACAAATTTTAGCGGACGTGGCGAATGAAACTGATGCAGTGAACTTTAGAGTTTTTAAATCGAGCTTCACAAACATCAGAGCAAACACTTTATTATTGAATGGAACAAACGCGATGGCAGCGGATATGAAACTTGGAGGGCATAAAATCATTAACTTAAAAGAAGGAACAAATAAAACCGATGCCGTAAATTTAGATCAATTAGAAAAAAGTCATATTTCATCTGCTTCTCATCCAAAGAATGCTTTCAAATATTTGATGAATGATATCGATGAAATTAGCACTGAATATGGCTTGACAGTTAATGGATATGTCAATTTACCTCGTTCACCACATTTGATTTCAAAAAAGGTTATTGATATAGACTTGAATAAAGAAGCTAATCATATTTACAGAGCTAGAATTGGATTTAATATGTACACAAATAAAAGATGGAAAATACACTTTCATTCTTGAATGGCTATTTCCTGATTATGAAGGAATGAATCTTAGTAGTGTAACATTCAGTGCAACTGGTGGAATTACAATTCATAAAACTGTAGGGAGAAAATTTGATAACAGAAATGAAGATCATTCGAGATATTTATTATGGATTGAAAAACCATCAGCAAGTTCACCACCTGAATATTTATATTGTACTATTCATATTAATGCTAACCCAACTTATCCAAATAAGTACAAAGTTCATTGTGTTGCATATGGTATTGATTTCGAAGCTGCAGACGTTCCATCAAGTGTTTACGACTTCTCTGAACCTTTCAAAATCGTGAATGAAACAATACAATTACAAACTGATTTAGATTTGAATGGTTTTGATGTGAAAGAAAATGAAAATTGGTTGTTTGGTGGAGACAATGGTGAATTTACAATGCTAAATAATATTAATATGAACAATGGTGAATTTACTTATCTGATAAAAGAGGCTAAACTTGGTGGTGATTTAAATCTGAATGGCTATAGAATTCATAATAATAGTTTGAATCTATTTCGTTCAAGCGTTACAGGTGTAATTATGGAAACAGCTTTCGATTTGGGTGGATTTGCTCTTTACAGGCCGAAATTAGGAGGTGATCTAAATTTGAATGGGAATAATATAATCGGTCAAATACAATATTTAAATTGCTCTGTCAAAGCCAATCGAGGACATGATAAGAATGTTTTAAAGCCTGTATTAATAAATGGCTCTGATTTTTTAGTTATTCACAACAATAACTTTCATATTAAGAATATGTATGTATTACAAGGAACAAAACCCGGAATATTCTACTTCAAGACAAAAGCTGAAGGTGGTAGGCCTTTGCCATTACCAGCAACAATTTTTGAATACAGACATTCTTCTATGAGTAGAAACATCACAACGGTCAACATCAACAAATCATTATCGAGAGGCTATTTAATCATTGATTATTCACATCCTAATACAGGTGCATTTGATACAGCATTCACACTTGAAGTGGTCATGAATTAATCTAAAATATAATATTATATGGGTGTATTCAATCATTCACTAAATCAAGACAATAAAGGTGATAAAGGTGATATAGGTCTAATTGGTCCTAAAGGTGACAAAGGAATTGGTTTTACATTAACACAAGATGGTCACTATGATCTTGGAAACAAACATTTGACTAATGTAAAAGCAGGCAATGATTCTGATCATGTTGTAATCAAATCACAAGTTTCAGATATTGTCAGAGATAGTTTTTTGGATTTGTGGGTTTCTGAATTCATCAGATTATACTCTAAATGTACTTATCAAATCGACAGAGCGAATAATAATTTTTTAGACATGAATGCAGACAGAAAAGTTGAGACATTGTACGATCTCTCGAATGAAGAAAATAATGCAACACAATCAACTTTAAACATAAAGACCCACTGTTTGTACCAAGGCTGAGAAACATAATGGACGTTATTCTTTGAAGTTTGATGGATCACAGAGAATGATAAGTCAAATCAATTTGAATAATGATGTTGTTAATGTCTTCATTGTTTATAAATTAAATTCAAATACAGGTGGAAGTCCATGGAAAAATGGTCTTTTTGGTCATGATAATAGAGGTTATGATAAGTTTGTCAGCTATTACAATGGTTCAAATTTAGTTATAAGTGGTGTTGATCAATCAAATTGTGTATATTTTGGTTCAGCAGCATCTATACAAAGTTTCAGAAAAATAGCAGATTATTCAGTGAATGATTTGGGTCAAATAAATGTTTGGCACTGCTTGTCTGTTCACTGGGATAATTTATCTTCTCCAAAAACAAACACAAGTAAAATCTATTGGAATAAAAAACATATTGGAAGTTTTACAGCGGCTAACAGAAGTGGTAGTCAGCAAATGACTTTTGGTGATTTGGATCCTAGCTCCATCGCACCTCTTGACGGTAGTGTTATTTTTTTCTGTGTGTACTTGGATTCTATATTAGACGAAAAAACAATTTCAGATCATCATCAAATTTTAATCCAACGATATAATATAAATGAACAAAATAATTAGATATGTGAGATGGTTTATTCGGGATGCCGAACGGAAAAACCCTGGTGTTGACAAGAGGATTTTGAAATCAGCTTTGGTTTATCAGTTTCTATATCACAAACATTTTAACAAGTATGTTGAGGTGAGAGATATCCTTTTGGAGCATGAAGACATTGGATTAATTGGATATGGTGATGGTTGCCTGACACATTTGCTGGAGCATACTCTTGGATGGATTAATGTGTTGCAAACACATGCAATATTACATGATGCTTTCGGTCGATTCTACGTCAAACATTCACTTGACAGAGGATATTCTTATGCTTTCCCCCGTTTCATGACAACGAAATTTAACAAATTGTCACCTCTAAGTGGACAATTGTCTGGTTTGTGGTACTGTGTGTTGAACAGAATCGTTATATAAGCATATTGTATGAAAGACAGAAAGAGCATATTCAACTGGAACCATATTTCAGGTGAATTAACAGAAGATCAGGTAAATGAATTAAAAGCCTATTACCACACATATCACAGAAAGTGTTGGGCTCATAAACAGGCTGTTAAACGGTTCAAAAAATGGAAATTACTGGGGAATTCCTTGTCCATCATCTTTGCAACTGGGGGTCTCGCCACAAGTGTGGCAACAGGTGGTGTTAGTTTGGTAGCCATCAGTACAGCTGCACTTTTGATACAAGGGTGGATGAAGCATAAAAACCTAGATTTGAAAATCCAGAATTGCACATATGCTTATCAAAGCTATCAACATCTACTCAATTCAATAAAAGACAAGTTGAGAAGTGGTGATTTTGATGCTTCAAGTATACAAATCTCAATGAAGAATATCGATGATTATGTGACTGACAATAGTCCAATTATTGATAAGTACCTACAGAAATATGATGAAAAATTCACTGCTTGATAATACGAATAATCTTATCAAATCTCAACAATAGAATCTCAACCCAATATCGATCATAAAAATCCAAGCGTCTTTTTGATCTAGTAACTATTATTTTATCAAATGGAAGATCAAGCATTAAAATATTTGCTTAAGCATAAATTTCGTACTTATCATCCTTTTACGATTCTTATTCACCAAAGGAAGGACAGTGTCTATCTCTTGGAATATTTTCAATATTTTGCCTTTATCTTTTACAGAAATTTGAAGTCCATTCTTAAGACATATACCATTTATCACATTTTCAATATGGTACTTCCGATGATATACAGATTTTCGCCGTATTTTATACATATTATTATGAAAGTCAACGTACTCTTTACAATAATCATAACCATGAACTGAACCACAATTTAGACAAACATTTTCACCATCATCGTTAAACATTTTCTGATTATTACAGCAAGGTACTTTCACACTTTTAACAACTTTGACCAATAGCTGATCACAAAAATAACATGACAATTCTCCCATATTCTTTAATTCATTGTGGATTACTGAATTACAACTCATTCTATAATATTATGTGATATTTTATTTTTATGTAACCATCGGATGGTTCCACGTGAGAAATAATAGCTATAGGCGATGACTCATTCCCTGTTTTCCGAGAATGTCACGCTTGGTGATTTTTCCGAGAAAGTCACGCACTATAGATTCCATCAGATTGAAGTGTGCAGACCTTTGGTTCCATCAGATTGAACAACTATAGATTCCATCAAATTAAATAACTATATATTCCATCAAATTAAATAACTATATATTCCATCAAATTAAATAACTATATATTCCATCAAATTAAATAACTATATATTCCAGAATACGAGACCAGAAGGCAGTAGTATAGTGTTTGGGGAAAACGAGATCAATTGATTTCGTACCCCCAAACACTATACTACTCATTTGTAACCAGTTATTGTACCGCACGTTACAGACAGAGAGATTTTAACGCATATGCAACAAACGACTACGAACAGAATGCCAGCCCTTCATTATGTCTCTGAATTATAATGCTAGTTAAATAAAGCCCCTATAAAAGTAAGGAAACAAGCAACACTGACAAAGAAATCTGAACTCAAAAAAAACTCGCAGAAAGCTGGTGCCACGCAGTCTGAACTGACATTTTACATTACAACAACAACGTAAATGACCATGCATGCAAACGTTTTAAACTTTTCTGCAAACAATAAACTACTTTAGTAGCTACTTATGACTGGGGAAATTTTAGCGGAGTCATGAACTTATGTTTGACATGTCGCTCAAATAATTGGCGCAATAGTCGTCGATACATACGCCGGCCTTTCAAAAGGAAAAAGTAGTGAAACTCAAATAGCGATACATCCTGATGTGTCTATAAAATCCCCACTGTCATGTTCTGTTATTTGCTCAACACAGTTGTACACTCCGACATGGATACTCTTATTAAGCGACTAGCGAATGTTCTCCTGTTTTATAAATCTCCGCTGTCAACACAGGCTTCCCAAGCTCAAAATTCGACTCTGCATCAGCTTGTTTATATAGAGAATTGTATGGCAAAGTCGCCGGTTTGTAAAAAAAAGTGTGTAAATAACTATCTAATCAGAAATAAAGTTTTCCTACCTCAAATGTGTCGCGTACTTGTCTCTTGTGCCGATTTTGAAGCCATTCTGACGCCGTTTAGTGAAGTTTTTCGAAATCGTTGTCTCTCCTAAAAGAAGTAGAAGGCAGGCCACTCTATCGATCGCATCAATCGCTGGCCAGACGTCACTCCACAAATCGCTCTCTCCTCGAAAGGAAAAGTCCCGAATCGCGATAAAACCAACAGTTCCATAAAGCCAATAAATTTCACTCCATCTACGTGTGTTTCGGCGGTCAAAAGACTCGTGAAGAACGAAAAATTTGGCTTGAAGTTCGCCTCTTCGGCTTTCCTGAGATGCTTGTGACCGACCTCGCGACAACGGCCGTTAACGCAAGGTCAAGTAGCTGGTTTCTGATTGGTCCATTTGAATTAAGTCACGCGCTGACAACACGACCCTCCACCGGAGGGAAAGGTACATTTTGTCGCGAATCAAGTGTCACGCTAGGGCTGCAGCTGGTTTGTAACCGTGACAGAGTTCACAACTATCAAGCAAATTTAGAACGATAACTATCTTATGCTGAAAATCTAATCTTATTGTTCTAAATTTGCTTGATAGTTGTGAACTCTGTCACGGTTACAAACCAGCTGCAGCCCTAGTGTGACACTTGATTCGCGACAAAATGTACTTTTCCCTCCGGTGGAGGGTCGTGTTGTCAGCGCGTGACTTAATTCAAATGGACCAATCAGAAACCAGCTACTTGACCTTGCGTTAACGGCCGTTGTCGCGAGGTCGGTCACAAGCATCTCAGGAAAGCCGAAGAGGCGAACTTCAAGCCAAATTTTTCGTTCTTCACGAGTCTTTTGACCGCCGAAACACACGTAGATGGAGTGAAATTTATTGGGCTTTATGGAACTGTTGGTTTTATCGCGATTCGGGACTTTTCCTTTCGAGGAGAGAGCGATTTGTGGAGTGACGTCTGGCCAGCGATTGATGCGATCGATAGAGTGGTCTGCCTTCTACTTCTTTTAGAAGGAGAGACAACGATTTCGAAAAACTTCACTAAACGGCGTCAGAATGGCTTCAAAATCGGCACAAGAGACAAGTACGCGACACATTTGAGGTAGGAAAACTTTATTTCTGATTAGATAGTTATTTACACACTTTTTTTTACAAACCGGCGACTTTGCCATACAATTCTCTATATAAACAAGCTGATGCAGAGTCGAATTTTGAGCTTGGGAAGCCTGTGCTGTCAACAGTTTGTTTCCACACGTTCTTTGCAGTCTGTCTGCTTACATTAAATTTTCTTGCAACATCACAATAGCTGCCTCCAAAAAACCCAGATATGTGGTCTCCACCGTTTTGCAAAATTGTCTCTATGATGTCCCTTCTAATATCCTCAGACAAGGGTTATAACTTCGACCTGACTTTGTTTTCAACATCTCTTCAACTCGCGGTGGCCGCTGGCGGGAACAACTAAAAATGGCACCACGTGATCAGTGTTTTGCAAACCGCAGAGCCGAAAAAATGCTATCACGTGACCAGAATTTTTTGAACCGCAGACTGAAATTAACGGTCCGTGAAGCGGACTGAAAAAAAGCCCTTGTCCACGGACGTCTGAGATGGATAGTAGATTAGCTATGCTACCCGCAGGTCAGGTAATTCTGTATTTTTAATTATAGCAAGTCAATAAAAACAACTTGACCAACTAAGCAACATAAATAACTAGGCTGTATTCTCACAACAGCTACTGCTAAGTGACTTCTTTGAGTGAAAGCAGGATTAACAATGTGCAAGTTTTAAATTGGGCAGAAGTGAGTTATAATTTGTGCTTTGAATTTTGGAAATCATCAGTCAGCAACTTCTGTTGATAAATGTGACATTCTGCATATCAAAACTTCCCTCCCAAGTCCCACCCCACTTTCCTCTGATTTTCTTGCTTCCCTCCCCTCCCAGTTTACGCCTGCCATACATTCTCCTTTTTTATTTTTCATGCATTGTCTTGGGGTGAAGTAGTCATTAGTAACTTTATGTAATGTCTCATAGTTGCTTACTAATAGCTATTTATATTGTGTCATGCCTTGTATAGGTTTGTGATTACTTTAAGAGCCTTTTTCTATGAGCCCAGTTGGCTGGGCTTGCTTTCCCAAAATCTCATCATTCCACCATTTGCTTTGAAAATATTTTGATGTGTTCATTTTAAAAGGCAGGTTGGCCTGGTTATCAAAGTTTCAGATTTTCCAATTGCAATATGGATAACCAGACTGGAAATTATGAAATTTCCAACACACTGTGAAGCTGGTTGAACAAACAAAGCATGGCTGAATTTTTTCTGACCATCTTCAAGATGTTTGAATATCTGATGATTGAGAAACACTTTCAAGTGCTTGATAAAGCTCAATCTCAGATCATTAATAATTCGTGGAGAAATACAAGGCGAATTGTTCGCCCAATTATGTGGTAATTACACCTGTAGGATCACTTATCCAAACCTCCTTCTTATCCAAACTTACTTACTTACTTCATGTTAGTGATTTCCAGATCCCTTGAGCACTAAGTTCTGACTTCATGAATTTTCAATGAGTTTGAAAAGATAAGAGCTTAAGTAGGATTTTACTAGACATGTACGAGAAACTTCAGTTGTCATTTTCCATTGTTTTCTTTCACACATATCATGACTAAAATAACATATGTCAGTGGAACCTCGATTTAACAAACCTCTATATAACAAAGTCCTTTTAATTATATAACGAACAATATTCTTCAGCCTGACCTTTTAAAATATAGATGCTAAAGGACCTCGATATAAAGAACCCTTGACATAACAAACCAATTTCCGTACTCCCTTGGCACTTTTCAAGTTAAATTGAGGTTCCACTATACTTCATATTCAGTGTTTTCTCTTATATTATGAAATACAGATCTTGGGTTCAAATGTTCTGTATTTTGTTAAAGTGTATATGACACGAAATTTTCTATTTCATTTTCTGGTAGTTCGACATGTATAAATAACAGTTTGAGCGTTAAAAATCGGCGAAAAAAAGTTAAATGCCTCTTTTTTGATCAAAATTCGCGCTATTTTTGCCAAAAAATTTGTCACAGCAGCGCGCGGCCAAAACCTCTGTCACGTGACCTTTGTGACGTCAAGTTGTTTGCAAGATTCTCAACATTCTTCTCCACTTTCCATAGGATCATACGAATTACTTGTATCTGTATCGCTAGACATTTTAATGCGTTCAAAGTCTCCAAACACTGCTAAGCAAGCCAAGTAATTCACATGTGTCTTTGCTAACAGCTGGGTATCGTGCAAACAACGTGACGTCACTTAGTGGAAAAGTCGTCCCCAGTTCCCGACAAAATTTTCAGTTAAAATTTGCCTGTTTTGGAGCCTAAAATTCGCCGAAAATTTTTTTTAGATATTTCTAAATCATGAATCCTTTCTTTATGCATATAAACGAAAGAAAAAAGCCAATAAAAAATTTCGTGTCATATACACTTTAACAGCTGAAGCTAGCGATGGTGACCAACATGGCGAGATTGGAGTTGATGCTGCTCAAGTCCAAGCCCCCTCTCAACCCAATGCTGGCAGGCAATCTGATACCACACATTATCACGCACCAGGCTGATATGCAAGGTCCTGTTCAACTGCATGAGGACCAGTATGTACAATGGACAGACAATCCATCAGCTGTATCAGAACGCCCAGGAAACCATGTTCCATTTGCAACAAGATCAGTGAAAGACAAGCCAGTTACCATTCCTGAAGGTATGCATTAGCCTGTGCATAGTTGCATGCTCCCAATGGTCCTCTGTCCAATTCTTCTTGAGGAGGGGGGAAATGGGGGGGGGGGGCACACAGACTAGGCAAGGAGATTTATACAAAAAGTAGCCACTAACTCTGCTGTTGTGGTAACATGCATTTTTTTCCTATCATTACAATCAATTTATAAATAAATACGGTAGATGGGGATCTAACAAAAATTTAATGGGCAAAATCGCCTACCCTAATGGTTAGTGACTTTCCTGTAATTATTGTAAGGTAATCTTAATTAATTTGATATTTTTGTTGTTACTATCAGTAGATTTTTTCATCATTCAGTCGTCATATAGTCAGCAGTCTTTTTTTTCTACAGCTGTATGTCCCACATTTTAAGATAATCTTATTTCAATAATTAATTTGATATATTTCTATGTTTAGTTGTTTTCATCAGTCAGTCAACATATAATTATTATAAATATTATTAAGTATTTTCACTGATACTGTGGGCAGTTAAGACTCAATTCTTTTTTACTCTTTTTCTTCCCTTCCACTGTGTGTCTGTTGGAAGCTTTATCATATGTATTGACAGTTGAAAATGGTAATAATGTCAGAAATGTTGCTGTTTTTGGGTTTACTCAGGAAGGAACCAGTCTTTACACAAATGAAAATTATTCTAATCAGCTCCTTCTGTAGAAATTCAAATTCAAATTTTTTCTTTGTAATTTACTATTTCTTTTAAATTTATCTCCAGATGTGCATGTACATGTACCTCCTGGCACAATGAATTCTCAAGATACTCCATGGAAGTTTTCTTCTCAGCAAGTTAATTCCAATAGAAATCCATTTTTAGCAGCTTATCCAAGGAATCTTCCACAAAATCCAACACAAACAAATCCATTTCTCCAAGGTTTTCGTGAGAATTATCAATTTCCTGTACATTCAACGGGGACAAATCTGTTTCAATGACATGCACCTGAAAAGGTTCAAATTCCACAACCCTCTGCAGTTAACTACCCAAGTCAGCAAGATTCTGTAACAGCATATTCATTGCCTTCAAATTCTATAGAGAGGCTACATCCCCAGCAAAGTGTTCCATTTGGTCAACAAGAGATATCCCCCTAGAAGTGGAAAGTCTTAAAACTGAACTGGTAAATTTGACTGAAAGTGTACCACAGTCTTTTCAAGGCTCAGCTGTCTCTCAACTTCATAATCAAGAATCAAACAACACTGCAGTCATATCTGAATGCAGCGATCAACCAAATAGAGGCAGACAAAGCATTCAGTGCGGAAAACATCAAGATGCTCTCACTTTGGGGGAACTTTTGGTGAAAATCTAGCATCTCCCGGGCAACAGGCAAAAATTCCAGTAGAGAGGTGCATATCTGGGGATTTCAGTGATGCAGGTGTGCATTGTTCTCATAAGAAATGTCCAGTAGAGATGAACTATGGTGCTATTAGAACATTCAAAGGAGCAAAGCAGCTTGGGAAGGGAGGCTTTGGAGTTGTATATGAAGGTAAACTTAAATGGAAAATGTATGACAATAACACTGTAACAGTATACTAAAGATGAATAGGAAATTACTGTTAGTTTAATAGAATTAAATGGAAATGGAAAATTATGTTTTTGTGATATTAAGGGTTATAATATAATTTATTAATATTATTTAGTACTCCAACTTAAAGCCTGATGTTTTGTTAGGCCCTGACTTGCTTGCTCATAGTTTTATGTGGAAACTTGGAAACATTTTCAAATTGTCATTTCCTTGAAAGAAGGCTAGCCATTAGCTGTGGTGAAAATTGTGGGTTTTAGTGGTTTGTATTATAAATTGAGGAACATGTACTGCTAAGTAATTATTTGCAATACAGTGAGAATTGATTAAAGGCATTGCTATGCTGACGTGTGCAACATTTCATGCAACTTGAATGTATCACTCGATTCTATAGTTTCTGCAACAGTTTGTGCAACTTGTTTCACAATAATTTTGACCATTGCAAATCTTTGTACAACGTTTCGTGTCATTGTGAGACAGGTTGCACGAAACATTGCTTTTTTTAAAGTGCTACTATGACCAAATTTTTACCCCTTGATTTTTTAAGTTTATCACATAGAATTCCAGGAGAGCTAAAAACACGCCATTTACCGTTTGTAAATATCTTCATTGGTTCCGGAGATATTTAAGTTTGAAAAATGCGCAAAATTTGCGTAGCCCAAAGCTGACTGCAATATATCACATATTGCTGTCGGCCTCAGTAACTATCTAATATATTTACTATTCAACACCCAGTGCCATTGTTCTCTCTCTGCACTAAATCACTGATTGCAGGCGACCCTTCCGCTTTGTTCCTGAACGCACAAAAGAACATAATTAGCACTTGTTGATTAGCTCAATTGGGAATTGGTGACTGAGATGCCTTGCATCCCAATAAAAGCAGTAGCGTTTGAACATTTGATTGCGTTTCGTGTATGTGTTGTTGTTTTCAACATTTTTCAACAAGCAGGTCTCTGAACTACTGCAAAACAACTTGCAGTCTGAGAAATGCGGCCCGTTTTGCACTTATCATAGTTTTCTCTGTGGATGCCTTTGTTTTAATAGTTGATTTGTGTTGTTTGTTTTTGAGCATGTGATGTTTTCCGGCTAGCGGGTTTGCTGGACAATTGCCACTAATGATAATTTCAATAGATCTCTTTGTT
>JAEMWC010000493.1:285000-322500 GCA_016490735.1 Pachyseris speciosa
TTAAATCGAGGTGAAGTTGTAATGAAAAGAAATGCCTGTCGCCATGACTAAATTGTTCGAGCTCTTCCAACCGGTGATCAGAAAACGTGGATTAATTTGTCAATCACTCGGTTCCGAGTTAAATAAAATTATGCTGATGACTTCACTCTCATTAAAAGGCAGGGGGTGGCTCTTAGCACTATTTTATTGAATGTTATAATAATTAATTAATAATAAATATTATAATAATAATTATTATTATTATAAAAAAATTGAAATTAATGATTAAACATTATTAATAATTATTATTAATGTTTGACTTAATGTTTGAGCATTTCATGTGATTATTTTCTGTCACTTGTTGAACTATCATCACTTGAAGTCTGTCAAATTTTTATTTCTGTTGCCTTTGCACTGTTCGGGTATGATGAGAAAAAAAAGTAAAGCTACAATACAAATTTAATTTTGTAAACCATTTTCAATTAATTTTTACTAGTAAGGCTGCAACTCCTTGCTGATGTACAATAAATGTGCTAATGGCATTAGAAATATGAGATATGTTTCCCACAAAATGATTGAAAGGGTTGTAATTGGTTAATTCAAATCTTACTGTCAGTCAACTGAAATGGGTGGGTCGGGTTGGGGGGAGGGGTGGGGGGGAGCTTGAACAATTCCAAAAGGCTGGCGACAAGTGTTTATGATTCTCTCCCTCTCAGTGCCTGCCTGTGCCTGCCTGCCTGCCTGCTCAGTTGCAGTCAGTGCCTGTTCTGCCAAATAAATGCCTGTTATATTTCTCTCCCTTTTGCCTTGCACTCCACTCCAATCTCACACTTTGTGCTCAGTGTCTTTAATGCTTCATGCTCTGGTAAATAAGCAGGCTATGTTAATGGATATTTTCACTTTTTTTCAATCAAGACTGTTGAAACTGAAACAATATGACTGTACAATGAGACTACTCTTAATGTTTAAGAGCTCTTAAAGTTTTAAGAGCTCTTAATTCAAGAGCTCTTAAAGTGTTTAAGACTACTCTTAACAGGGAGTTTAAGAAACGAGGACGTTACGGCAACGAAAACGTCATTTCAAAATATAACTCCTCTTCATTAAAGCACTTTCGCAATTATTCCAATTTGTTCATCCGGTTAACTGTCGGCGAACTATCCAGGAACTAAATTTCTATGACCGGCGTTAAAGTAAAGAAAAAGAAAGAAAAATTTGCCATCATGGCTCACGTTCTCAACAACAACGTGAAATGACCAAATTTGAGGTTTTGGCGAGAACGTGAGCACATGATGCAAATTTTTCTTTCTTTTTCTTTACTTCAACGCCGGTCATGGAATTTTAGTTCCTGAATAGTTCGCCGACATTTTACAAGTTGAACACATTGGAATAATGGCGAAAGTGCTACAATAACGAGAGGATATAGTTTGAAATGACGTTTTCGTTGCCGTCGCGTCCTAGTTTCTTAAACTCCCCATTATGTCATTTGCACAGTTTTAAGACTTTAAACTCTAGACGAAGTGTAAGATTTGTAATAATTTATTATTTGGTTGCCCTTAAACCTCGTTAATCATGTTTTTCAGCAGCGTCCTTTGTTTGCAAATCCATAGATAAAATCACCAAAGCTTTTGCAAATTTGTTTTCCTGTCGATTAATCATCGAAGTAAATCAAGCCGAGGTAAACTCGAGACAATTTTATTAGCTATGAAATCTTTTTTCCTCAAGAAGTCCACGTACAAACACTTATTGCACTTATTACTCAACGGCTCTCGTGGCTTTGGTGGGGTTTCTTTGAGTTTTTTGCCAAAAATGCGCTGCCATACGTATCAATCTGCACCGTTCACCGCATGAACAAAGAATTAACGCGCATTGAAAATACAATAGCTATAGCAGGGCGTCTCGTCGTCTCGATTTCGAGGCGCTGTTCTAGAAATGAGCCCGCCGCTGTTTCCCGAAAAAGAGCATCTTGGCGGGGCGTCAAAAAGAGTAATTTGAAGATAGGAAATTCTATAATTGACTAAATTTGGAAGTCATGTGGTTACGCCTGGTAAAATAGAGCCCTCTAAAAGATCTGGATCTTTCCTGGGCTAGAAAGAAATTCGGAATGCTGTTCTGAATACAACATCCCTATAACTTCGGACCCTCGGTTGTCGGTTGGAATTTATCTGTCGGTAGTCGGTAATTTTTTCCTCGTTTTGTCAGTAGTCAGTAATATTTTTCGCCCTTTGTCGCTAGTCGGTGAACCCCATTCAGACCTTCTTACGCAGGGATCGCACTTATGCTCAGACAGATAAAACTAAGCTTTACATTTCATTTCAAAACAGAGGCCTAACTTCCGTCTCCAGGTCTGGTCAGTTTACACCCTGAGCATCATGGTCAACAGCACCTATTAATCATTAACATCACTGCACCATCACAGCAGGGGATGAATGCGCATGTCAATCACTGTCATATTTAAAAATAGAACAACCGTAGGCGGCCAGAATAAGACGTATTACAAATTATAAAAACGCTCACTGGCTATATATAGTTAAAACTTTCGAGCTTTCGGCTGTCAGGCTACAGCCTTCAATAGATAAAATGGAAAAAAATGACAACTACATTATATTCAAAAATAGGTGGGACTATAAAAAGAATACATTAAACAGGAGAAATGTAGGCGAGACTGTTTTGAAGCTAGAAAAGAAGAACATATGAGGAATGTGAAGTCTTGCGCAAGAGGTCACAACATCGCTAAACACGCTTGGTCTGCAAATCACTCTATTGACTTTAAAAATTCCCAGGTGATTGACAAGGGTTCTTCCCGTATCCGCAAGACACTAGAATCATGACACACCGCTTCGATAGATCATGTAGATAACAATTCAAGGCCGCTCCCTAATCAATACTCTATTCTTTTGAAAAAGAACAATTAGTTTTTTTGACACTTATATACACATTTTTCTCTCGTTCAATATATTCTTTTCATAGTCCCACCTATTTTTGTATATAAGGTAGTTCTCATTTTTTCCATTTTATCTATTGAAGGCTGTAGCCTGACAGCCGAAAGCTCGAAAGTTTTAACTATATGTAGCCAGTGAGCGTTTTTATAATTTTTAATATTTATTACTTTACCCACGGAATCTAAATCACAATAGTGCTCTTCCTCGGAGCCGTGCGTTACAAATAAACATATTAAAAACTATGTATATTAGGCTATATAACTAATAACAATAAATTCAAAATATTTAAAAATTATGAATAGTAAGAAATAGATGACACAATAGATTTTATTTGAACCTTTGCTAGGTGGTTGCCAACGTCTAAAACATCAAAGAAATGCAATAAAAAGATAGGGTCCCCATGCCCGCTTTTATGCTTATGCCTACTTTGCTACATTGTTAGCACAATTTAAGTTGATGGCCGAAAGTGGTCTGAGTCTCTGTAATTTACAAAAACGGGACAGAAGCAACGCGATATAGGTTTTATTTTGTCAAAAGAATGTCATGGTCGTAATTTAACCTCTCAAAGGTGAAGAAAAAATGAATTAATGAAAAATTAGCCTTGTTTTTTTGCGTCTGTGCTTTACCATTGAAGTGTCAATAGCGTCATCGTAAAGGAGATCTTCTGCGAATAATGAAAAACTGGACAATAAAAATTCTTCAAATCTGGATATGTCATGGACAATTGCATTTTCTTTCAATATGAGAAATAAAAAGCATAGGTCTCCATACTCGTTTGGGAGAAAATCGCCATTTACCTATCTCTAGGGGATCAGTCCTTCAGAAAACTTGCAATGTTTTAAGCGGCCTTCACACGACAAACAAATGTTGGCCAACTCGCGTTGGCAAACTCAAGTTGTTGCGTGTGAACGACGCAACAACAACATGTTGGCAAACTGTTGGCGACGAATAGAACTTGCCTCTATTCTCGCAAACTTTTTTACGTGTTGGCAAACTCACATTTGACGTGTGAACGTGTGTAGTTCAATGCGAGTTGGCCAGCATTTGTTTGTCGTGTGAAGGCTGCTTTAAACATGCACGCGCTCCTTGCTGATGTACAATAAATGTGCTAATGGCATTAGAAATATGAGATATGTTTCCCACAAAATGATTGAAAGGGTTGTAATTGGTTAATTCAAATCTTACTGTCAGTCAACTGAAATGGGTGGGTCGGGTTGGGGGAGGGGGGGGGGAGCTTGAACAATTCCAAAAGGCTGGCGACAAGTGTTTATGATTCTCTCCCTCTCAGTGCCTGCCTGTGCCTGCCTGCCTGCCTGCCTGCTCAGTTGCAGTCAGTGCCTGTTCTGCCAAATAAATGCCTGTTATATTTCTCTCCCTTTTGCCTTGCACTCCACTCCAATCTCACACTTTGTGCTCAGTGTCTTTAATGCTTCATGCTCTGGTAAATAAGCAGGCTATGTTAATGGGTATTTTCACTTTTTTTCAATCAAGACTGTTGAAACTGAAACAATATGACTGTACAATGAGACTACTCTTAATGTTTAAGAGCTCTTAAAGTTTTAAGAGCTCTTAATTTAAGAGCTCTTAAAGTGTTTAAGACTACTCTTAACAAGGAGTTTAAGAAACGACGACCTGACGGCAACGAAAACGTCATTTCAAAATATAACTCCTCTTCATTAAAGCACTTTCGCAATTATTCCAATTTGTTCATCCGGTTAAATGTTGGCGAACTATCCAGGAACTAAATTTCTATGACCGGCGTTAAAGTAAAGAAAAAGAAAGAAAAATTTGCCATCATGGCTCACGTTCTCAACAACAACGTGAAATGACCAAATTTGAGGTTTTGGCGAGAACGTGAGCACATGATGCAAATTTTTCTTTCTTTTTCTTTACTTCAACGCCGGTCATGGAATTTTAGTTCCTGAATAGTTCGCCGACATTTTACAAGTTGAACACATTGGAATAATGGCGAAAGTGCTACAATAACGAGAGGATATAGTTTGAAATGACGTTTTCGTTGCCGTCGCGTCCTGGTTTCTTAAACTCCCCATTATGTCATTTGCACAGTTTTAAGACTTTAAACTCTAGACGAAGTGTAAGATTTGTAATAATTTATTATTTGGTTGCCCTTAAACCTCGTTAACCTTGTTTTTCAGCAGCGTCCTTTGTTTGCAAATCCATAGATAAAATCACCAAAGCTTTTGCAAATTTGTTTTCCTGTCGATTAATCATCGAAGTAAATCAAGCCGAGATAAACTCGAGACAATTTTATTAGCTATGAAATCTTTTTTCCTCAAGAAGTCCACGTACAAACACTTATTGCACTTATTAATCAACGGCTCTCGTGGCTTTGGTGGGGTTTCTTTGAGTTTTTTGCCAAAAATGCGCTGCCATACGTATCAATCTGCACCGTTCACCGCATCAACAAAGAATTAACGCGCATTGAAAATACAATAGCTATAGCAGGGCGTCTCGTCGTCTCGATTTCGAGGCGCTGTTCTAGAAATGAGCCCGCTGCTGTTTCCCGAAAAAGAGCATCTTGGCGGGGCGTCAAAAAGAGTAATTTGAAGATAGAAAATTCTATAATTGACTAAATTTGGAAGTAATGTGGTTACGCCTGGTAAAATAGAGCCCTCTAAAAGATCTGGATCTTTCCTGGGCTAGAAAGAAATTCGGAATGCTGTTCTGAATACAACATCCCTATAACTTCGGACCCTCGGTTGTCGGTTGGAATTTATCTGTCGGTAGTCGGTAATTTTTTCCTCGTTTTGTCAGTAGTCAGTAATATTTTTCGCCCTTTGTCGCTAGTCGGTGAACCCCATTCAGACCTTCTTACGCAGGGATCGCACTTATGCTCAGACAGATAAAACTAAGCTTTACATTTCATTTCAAAACAGAGGCCTAACTTCCGTCTCCAGTTCTGGTCAGTTTACACCCTGAGCATCATGGTCAACAGCACCTATTAATCATTAACATCACTGCACCATCAATGCAGGGGATGAATGCGCATGTCAATCACTGTAATATTTAAAAATAGAAGAACCGTAGGCGGCCAGAATAAGACATATTACAAATTATAAAAACGCTCACTGGCTATATATAGTTAAAACTTTCGAGCTTTCGGCTGTCACGCTACAGCCTTCAATGGATAAAATGGAAAAAAATGACAACTACATTATATTCAAAAATAGGTGGGACTATAAAAAGAATACATTAAACAGGAGAAATGTAAGCGAGACTGCTTTGAAGCTAGAAAAGAAGAACATATGAGGAATGTGAAGTCTTACGCAAGAGGTCACAACATCGCTAAACACGCTTGGTCTGCAAATCACTCTATTGACGTGAAAAATTCCCAAGTGATTGACAAGGGTTCTTCCCGTATCCGCAAGACATTAGAATCATGACACACCGCTTCGATAGATCATGCAGATAACAATTCAAGGCCGCTCCCTAATCAATACTCTATTCTTTTGAAAAAGAACAATTAGTTTTTTTGACACTTATATACACATTTTCTCTCGTTTAATATATTCTTTTTATAGTCCCACCTATTTTTGTATATAATGAAGTTGTCATTTTTTCCATTTTATCTATTGAAGGCTGTAGCCTGACAGCCGAAAGCTCGAAAGGTTTTAACTATATATAGCCAGTGAGAGTTTTTATAATTTTTAATATTTATTACTTTACCCACGGAATCTAAATCACAATAGTGCTCTTCCTCGGAGCCGTGCGTTACAAATAAACATATTAAAAACTATGTATATTAGGCTATATAACTAATAACAATAAATTCAAAATACTTAAAAATTATGAATAGTAGGAAATAGATGACGCAGTAGATTTTATTTGAAACTTTGCTAGGTGGTTGCCAACGTCTAAAACATCAAAGAAATGCAATAAAAAGATAGGGTCTCCATGCCCGCTTTCATGCTTATGCCTACTTTGCTACATTGTTAGCACAATTTAAGTTGATGGCCGAAAGTGGTCTGAGTCTCTGTAATTTACAAAAACGGGACAGAAGCAACGCGATATAGGTTTTATTTTGTCAAAAGAATGTCATGGTCGTAATTTAACCTCTCAAAGGTGAAGAAAAAACGAATTAATGAAAAATTAGCCTTGTTTTTTTGCGTCTGTGCTTTACCATTGAAGTGTCAATAGCGTCATCGTAAAGGAGATCTTCTGCGAATAATGAAAAACTGGACAATAAAAAATTCTTCAAATCTGGATATGTCATGGACAATTGCATTTTCTTTCAATATGAGAAATAAAAAGCATAGGTCTCCATACTCGTTTGGGAGAAAATCGCCATTTACCTATCTCTAGGGGATCAGTCCTTCAGAAAACTTGCAATGTTTTAAGCGGCCTTCACACGACAAACAAATGTTGGCCAACTCGCGTTGGCAAACTCAAGTTGTTGCGTGTGAACGACGCAACAACAACATGTTGGCAAACTGTTGGCGACGAATAGAACTTGCCTCTATTCTCGCAAACTTTTTTACGTGTTGGCAAACTCACATTTGACGTGTGAACGTGTGTAGTTCAATGCGAGTTGGCCAGCATTTGTTTGTCGTGTGAAGGCTGCTTTAAACATGCACGCGCTCGTGCGCGCGCTGTTGACGCAAGAAATTATGCGCAGTAAGGATGCGGAATGCAATTCAGAGGAATTACCTTATGTCAGTCTATGCCCTGAAAAGGCGTTTCTATGAATGCCACTGCGATTTGATGAAACGTTTCAATAAAACTGGGTAAGAGATGGATGTAATGCATTAAATTTCACTAACCATTCAACTGTGGTGACCTGCACTGAATGAATTAACTACCCACGGAAATATACGACCGTTCTCGAAGGCCAAGGAAGGATTCCAGTATTGTTCTCGGAAGTGTTCGTATGACGACAGCGACGTCAGATACATTCGAGAATGCTCCAGTGCAAGCTGTGCAAAACATCAGTATGTTATAAAGCAAACCGATAATGAACTTGAAACAGTTGGAAGGAGAGTAATTACATTGAAGTGAACAAAACAACGCGCCATAATTTGTAGAAAGGCCAAGGTAACCATGTTAACTAACGTTTCTGAATATTGATAACTTTTCTCAAGCTCCAAGATAGTTAAGATGGCGAAAAGTGGCACGTGCCAAAACACTCGTCCTTTCTTTCTATTTTTCGTTAATGTTTGTAGCCTGAGCCTTTTTGGGCCTAGTTAATATTTTACAAAAGCATTTCCACAACACATACAAACATTAACTAGCAGAATGATGGATGACCAGATTTTAGTGAAGCCGATTTCAGCCGATTTACGTGGAAAGTGTCGAATTTAGTAAATTGTGCAATTATTCTCAGGCCTGAAGGATTTGCATGACCTGACCCAAGATCCTGATATCCACTCACATCCGATTGGTTTATCATGAGCAACGTGAACTGAATTTTTATGTGAAGGTGTTGCGTTATAGCTTTCACGTGCGCCGAACCGTAAAACCGTTTCTTAACTCCTCAGCAGCAGCAGCTGTCGTCGGAACGGAACTCCAAAACAGGCTCCTTCCTAACGATTTGAAACTACCGAGAGTAGCTTAAACGGCTAAACGTTACTGAAAACATTATTATATAACTCGTCTAACATTTGTTATTGCACACGGTTAGACGCTCAGCTAAATGTCATTTAACATTGTTAAAACAAAGCCGGTTAAAATGTTTCATCGATAAAAAAAACACGGTTCGGGTCTAATATCTCTTTTGTTGGATTAATGCTTCGATCAAACATTTTGCAGATTTTGGTCCACTTTTAACAATGTCAAATGACGTTTAGCCGTATGTCTGACATTGTTACATGTTACACAACAAACCTTAGGCGTGTTGTATGACGTTATACCATTTAAAGTGGTACGGTTTCGTTGACTTTTTTTTTTTCGTTTCTTCCTAGCGTATATTCTTCCTAGCGAATATCACGTGAAAATCGTAATAATCGGATAAACACAATTGTCTGTGCCACATGTTAAATATCATGATTTCGCTGAAAGCCGATGACGTCTCTGAATAACTTACTATTTCAGTTTTTTTGTCTATGCTCTCATGCGTGCAAACATGGACTAGGTCGGATTTTTGGGTTTACCTCCGGCTTAGAAAACTATGGCAAAACCAACTTATATCGTAGTTTTACAGGTGTTGTTGTTGTCATTATTTGTTGGTAGGAGGTAACTGAAGAAAAGCTGCATGATTCAAATCAAGAATAGATAGAATAGAGCAGCCTGCTTACCTCCTCCCGGTCTTTACGCTAGGTGGTCATTTCATGACCACTGAATCGTGTAAATACAAACAACGTTTTCTGAGAACATTGTAGGCTATATTGAAGTTATATCCGATATTGAGTTTGACTGTACCTCACTAGTTCGGTACAGTTAACTCTATGATAATTGTTTTCATACTCGGGAGACGCATGATCCCAGTAGAATCCAGGAAATTAAATATGCCGCGGAAGCCGATTCCTCTACTCAGTCAAACGATTATGGTCACGTTGTCTTGAACGACAGATTATGTCAACAAATTTAAATTAAATTCGACATTTCTGGCTTGCTTTGCTAGAGATTTGCAAGTCATTTATTTGGCTTTAACTTACCGTGCTATCCAGGAGGTGAACTCATTTGCACAGCGCCAAGTATGTTGCGTTGAGCTTTCCATAGGGCAAAGGCCAAACCAGGCTTCTCTGTTGCCGCGAAACGGCTCGGCCACGGCGGAGTACAGACGCATAGGAACTTGGCAAGAATTTCGTCCGATTTAACCTTAATTTCATAAGTCATAACGTTTTTACCACCAAAATAGTTCACGGTCATGACAATCAATCAATTAATTAATTAACGTCAACACGTGGGATAAGATTGCCCTTTATATCCGAGCCAGAGACTCGTGTTTCAAACTCGTGACTAAAATATTAAGAGGATTTAATAGATGGTTTTCACAGGCGTGAGACCTGGAGAGGTTGTTTATGTATAGGCCATTTCGGAGTTGCGCAGGGAACTGGGGCGAGTTTAAAATTTTAAGTAATCGATAAATTGACACCACCACATGAAAGACAACGTTGAGAATTGCCGTTTGACCAAGTTTGATTCTTTTAGGTTGAACAGAGACGAAGTTATGGACCTTGAAATATGGTTCAAAATCCATACAAACGTCTTTAATTTTAGGCTGCGTCCCCTAAAACCATATAAACTCTTTAAAATATTATTCAGTTTTCTGACAACTGTAAAATCCCGTCATTCACTTACTATTCGTAAATGACCTAGGTGAAAATCAATATGTTTACCCATTTTTAAGAATATCACAGAAATCACAAAAAATAATAAGGGTTTGTATGGTTTTAGGGGACGCTGTCATAAATTAGAGACGTTTGTCTGGACTTTGAACCAAGTTTCAAAGTCCATAACTTGGTTTCTGTTCAACCTAAAAGAATTAAACTAAGTCAAACGACCAATCTCAACGTTGTCTTTCATGTGGTGGTGTCAATTTATCGATTACTTAAAATTTTAAACTCGCCCCAGTTCCCTGCGCAACTCCGAAATGGCCTATTGGTCTTCTACAACATTTTCATGTTTTTGGCTTTTTTCATTGAACGGCTTCGAATTTATTTTTTTATGGCGTGACAGTGATAACGATGTATAGAAGTAAATAGTAACTTAAGTATCAAATATATCAAAAATTTTAGAATATCTAGTAAACATATGTAAATGCAAATTATATATAAATATGAACTCCCCAGTCCCGCTAAGATAATAAAACACTGGCTATATGTACCGTCCTAATATTCCAAATCAATGGATAAACTTTGATACCAGCCCATATGAACAGGAATAAAAACCATATGATGATGAACAATGAACAATTTCTAGCTGGACGTTGAATTAACAAAATCAAATGATCTTACCCCCCAAAAATTAGAAGGAAGCTGATTCCATAAACGCGGCAACATAAGTAAAATAATTATTATAATACTGACGATGGTTGTGGGAAGGTTGAACAAGATTATATCCCCTAAACGTTAAATTATAATGAGGCATACAATGCTAGAATAAGTCAGAAGTGTAGTTGGCATCCTCAATGATTTATTTGAGTGAAACCTCCAGGATAAAGAGTTCTTAAATAAATATATGAGCGCAGCTCCTGGTGCATGGCTATTTGAGATTCATCATCATCATCATCATCACTCTTTATTTAAACACGAAATCTTATCATAAAAATGGTCTTCCTAAGAGTCCTGTAAAAAATTACAAAGAATAAATTATCTATATTATCAGAAACGCATTAACTAAAAATAACATTACATTAACTAACGAACTAATTAACTAGCCTACAGTAAAAACCTATGTAGTAAAAATTTCTCTAATTTACAGTGCACTAAAACTAATCTTTCCCATTTAGTGCGGTTTTAAACTAGGTAGGTGCCTGATTTCCGATGGAATCTTGTTCCTTATTTTGCTCTAAGTATTAAATCGTCACTATGTCGTCCCAATTAACATACCTGGTTTAAAAACAAAGAAATTTCGTCAGGAATACCTTGAAAAAAGTCTTTAACATGCGGCCGCTATGTTAATAATTTCAGAAAACAAGATTGATGATGTAATGGGGACTCAACTAGCTAATAACGGTAACCCCAAGATGCACCTTTCTGTCTTCAAGCATTTCAGGATTTAATAAAATCTGTGATTTATTTTGCAGTTTTGCCTTGATCTAATAGCAGGTCATGGATAAAACATCTTTCCGAAAAGTGAATCTATCTGCCCATGGAAAGAATTGTTCAGATGTATTCTGTGTTCTGCCGGTGTGTGTCAACTGGAAGCTTAGATGGCTAGCCAGCAGTCGTAACAAACCAACACAGAAAATCAAGCGAAACCGCCTTACCGGTGATGCCCATAGTGACCGAAACGAAAAACTGCAAAGGAGTGAATTTTGCAAGGATATGGCGTCCCTCGCCCACTCCCACTCCACTGAAGATTGTAACGATGAAACGTTCAAGCATTTACTTGAGGAGCTGGAAGATTTTCAGAAAGATTTTCAGATTGGTAACGGTGACTTGCAGTGTAGTTTGTCTGGCTTTGCTGATTCTCAGCATGGTGACCCCCTTTTATCGTCTGATTCTGTCATTTCTCGGAATCAACTTTTAAACCACCAATTACCTTATGATCTCACGCAAGGTCGTGAAACCAGGGAAACTTCAGCTCATATGCAGCTAAGCAATAATGCTGAGCTCCCCTCGCGCGAGAAAAGTACCGTACTGGAAGTTTTGCCTGAGAAATCATCTGCAAAGTACAGTGACACAGATTTTCCAACTCTCGATTTCGAGAAGTTTATTCCTGTGGGTCAGTATGTGCGTTCCACAAGTACATTGAGAGACGACAAACAAGAACCTCGTAAGTACAGATTAGCTGAGCAGCCCAACAATGCCAACAAACTCTTCGGAGTTCTGTCTGAAATATTGCGACTGTTTGAGCTACCCATGTCGAGAGATGTGGAGGCATTTTATATCGAAGTCCTTCAAAGGGCGCTAGCAGAGATAAGGGGTAAACTATTTTGCAACACATAAAGCCTTGAGAAAAGAAACCTGTAATTCCATTAAGCTAATCACTTCTAGTGTGGTGAAGAGCGAGATTGCTTGATCATGCAGTTCACCATGGAAATTCACCTACTTAAATGCGGAGAAATAGCTACATTTTAAACTCGGAAGACTTTTCATGGTCTGTGTATCGATCCAGACTCATGCATGCGCGCGCAATGACTGCCAATAACGGTAAACCGAGCTTTCTGTAGATATGGTTTGATACGGTGGGTGACAACAAGGCCTGTTGCGAGAGAAAACCAAATTCTCCCGGGAATCTGCCGGGAGATTTTGTCGGGAACTCGGGATACTTGGGACATTTCCTGGGAAACGTGACGTTCAGGGCTAGCAGAAAAAAATCAGCGGGACACAGAACAAAATTTGTATTTCGATCGGGTAAAACATCGTGAGGATCTTCCAAATTGCCGGGAAGACTTAAAGTTACACATGGTGTTGTTCAAACAACGTTTGTTGTTACCCCCGTGTATGCATGATCATGCCATAACGAAATTTAAATTGCTTGCCCTGAATGGGTTTGGAACGAAATTTCGGCATCAGAGCGATTAAGGTTGCTTGTCGTTTCACGGCGACTGCGTGTAATCGTTTGTAGAGTACTAGTTTCAGATCGAACATGGTTTATTTCATTTGTTCTAAAGCGCTAGCGTAGCATTACTTCAAAACTGCTGTGGACTCTCAAAAATTCACTTGGTGCGAACAGAGGTTTGCGAGACAGTTTTTGTCTATTTTGGGCGTGGGTATACCATCGCGTCATGTTGTTAATCTCATACATTTACCGCTGAAATTTGTAAACGGTGATTTGAGTCCACCAGTCGAAAACAATCATATTTCATAAAAATCGGATTTTTGTATCTTTTGATCCCAAATTATAAGGAACCGTAAACCAGATAAATAAAGTTCACTTAACGTTTTGCTATTGAGTTCCCGGATTGACTAGTTCTCCCATGTGATTTAATGTCGTTCATGGGGTTCATTTCATGGTATTACGTATATAATACACTCTTTCAGTTTATAAGAACCTCTTTTTATAAGAACGTTGAGGCTGAGATTAACCCAAATTTTAAGAACATGCTGAGCCTGGAACATACCCAGCTTGAGAGTCAGTTAAGAACGTCTATTTTACTCAATTGTTGGCCTTAATGAGCAGTACTTGAAGCCATACCTATTACCAAGAGTTGATTGGCGCGGTATCTTGTTCGCGTGCGGCATCAGAGCAAGCCATGTGACAAACAACTTGACTACACATCGCATCAAACAATGCACTTATCTCAGCTCAGCCAATCCTACCACATGTAGCCCAAACGCACAATGCGAATATTGAGATAATAAATAATTACGTGGGAAATACCACGTAGAAAATTGGGGGCCATATATTTTTGTTATCTTCGGGCCGAGAGAATGCGTTCCATTGGGACGTTTTGCCTTTATTCGCGATTTGATTGGCTACCATTATTGTTTTTTTGCATTTTTGTTGGATTTTTGAAAGTCCATGCACGCCATATTGCATTGAGTATTTTTTGCTGATTTAATGACGCGCCAAAACGGACAAAAATACTTCTTTGATATATATAAGACTTCTCCCAAATATATAGTACTTGTTTCATATGGATAAAACTCGATGTAGAAATATCCAACTTGTTTCCAAATAAACACAATACTTCTTTGATATATATAAGACTTCTCCTAAATATATAATACTTGTTTCATATGGATAAAACTCGATGTAGAAATATCCAACTTGTTTCCAAATAAACACAATACTTCTTTGATATATCTAAGACTTCTCCCAAATATATAATACTTGTTTCATATGGATAAAACTCGATGTAGAAATATCCAACTTGTTTCCAAATAAACACAATACTTCTTTGATATATCTAAGACTTCTCCCAAATATATAATACTTGTTTCATATGGATAAAACTCGATGTAGAAATACCCAACTTGTTTCCAAATAAACAAAACATCTCGTAAATATATAAAACTTCCTTTGAATATTTATACAACTTGAGGCACAAATACAAAACTTGTTTCAAATATTTGACTTGGTTCACACAAATAGGACTTGCGCCGCAGATATAAAACTTCTTATCGATTAGATTTTGCAAATCGATACCACAGTCTCCAGCCTCTGGAAAACGGGTTTACCTAAAACAGAGAATCCGGAATCCGGAATCCGGAATCTAGAAACTGGAATTAATAATTACTTAGAGGGTTAAAAGAACCGAACAAGACGATAGATGTCTTACACAAGGAGGTAGGTGACAGGACTGAAGTCTTCGTCTGGGACTTGGTTTGTTCTTTCCAGCTGAGTCGCTGTGGAGGGATATAGGGATAACTATTAAGAAAGACCGAATGCAGGATCATTAAATGGAGCTTAACGAGCTGACCCGCGAGATTTTACACTAGCCTCGTACATGTTTAACCTTAAGAAACAAACAGGCCCATGCAGTGCGACCCTTGCTGCAAAAACGTAGTGAGAAGCATTGCTATTGGGAATAATAATTAATAATAATAATTTAGAACTTATATAGCGCATTTTCCATGTGTATATGATCAAATGCGCTTTACAAGCAGATAAAATTGGAATTTGGGAATGGTGGTTTTTGTGGAGAGGGGAAAACTGGAGAACCCGGAGAAAAACCTCTCGGAGCAGAGAAGAGAACCAACAACAAACTCAACCCACATATGACATCGAGTCCGGGAATCGAACCAGGACCACATTCGTGGAAGGCGAGTGCTTTCATCACTGCGCCATCCCTGCTCTCCTAAAAATCTTTCTTGGAGCAGATTAACCACGTTTATCGCCTACTGTAAAAGTAGGCCTGGCGACTCTTGGAAAGCCCCTCGAAAAAAAAGTTGTATTTTGAAGTGATCTTTCTTCGTCTTTTGGAGATGTTCCGGAATGTACCGGGATGTTCCGGAATGTCCCATGTTCCTCGTTTTATCGACGGCCACTCGACAACCTGAAATGTACGCGCCGATACAGTTCCCAAACATTCCAGCATGGAGCAACAGACAATGACCAATCAGGCGTAAGCGTTCCCACGTGCAATTAAGTCAAGATATGCAAAGTGTTTTTCTCTGCTTTTTGGTCATGAAGCGTTTAGAATAATAAGCAAAAAATAGCTTTTGTTTTATAAAGATCTAGCTGAAATCAATAACAAAACATTGAAAACGGAAAAAAGTTGCTCGAAATCAAAAGAGGTTGATCGAAAATCGAAAGTTGTTCAAAAAGTTGCCGTCAACTTGTGGACAGGCCTAACACTATTCATCGACAAAAAGAATAAGAAAAGGTGCTTTTAATTAAAATGATTTGAATTTAAAATGTTCAAAATGCACAAAACATTGATTAGTATCGTTGTGGTGTGATTGAAAGCTGTGTGCTTTTATTAAAGGGATCAGGCGGTTTATTACAAGCAAAACCAAAGTATTAAAATGCCGCCCTAGAATAAACTTCATGGACTTGATTGCTGCAAAACTCAGGCTAAGTCATCATATAATTTGTTGACCATATTTTTGCCCAAGCGACTTCAACCTTTGTCAAAATTTTCCACCAAACTTCTTTTTTCCGGATTCCGAATTCCGGATTCCGGATTCCCTGTTTTAGGTAAACCCGTTTTCCAGAGGCCTGGATACTAACTGTGGTATCGATTTGCAATAATCTAATCGATAAGAAGTTTTATATATGCGGCGCAAGTCCTATTTGTGTGAGCCAAGTCAAATATTTGAAACAAGTTTTGTATTTGTGCCTCAAGTTGTATAAATATTCAAAGGAAGTTTTATATATTTACGAGATGTTTTGTTTATTTGGAAACAAGTTGGGTATTTCTACATCGAGTTTTATCCATATGAAACAAGTATTATATATTTGGGAGAAGTCTTAGATATATCAAAGAAGTATTGTGTTTATTTGGAAACAAGTTGGATATTTCTACATCGAGTTTTATCCATATGAAACAAGTATTATATATTTGGGAGAAGTCTTAGATATATCAAAGAAGTATTGTGTTTATTTGGAAACAAGTTGGATATTTCTACATCGAGTTTTATCCATATGAAACAAGTATTATATATTTGGGAGAAGTCTAATATATATCAAAGAAGTATTTTTGTCCGTTTTGGCGCGTCATAACCCTCCGCGATAGTTCCGAGCGAAATTTCGCGCCACTCCGCGATAGTTCAAGCAAAAATTTTGCGGCACTCCGCTGTAGTTCGAGTGAAATTCTGCCCCACTTAGCAATATTTCGAGTAAATTGTCGTTTGTATTTTCTGACTTTTCTGTGGTGGTCCACAGGGGCAAAGCACAACTCAATATTTGGTTGAAAACACAACAAAATTTCGTGGTGCAAAACAACGTTTTGTGATACAAAACAATATTTCCTGAAACACAACAAAGATTCGCGATACAAAACAATATTTCCTGAAACACAACAAAGTTTCGTGATAAACAACAATATTTTCTGAAACACAACAAAGATTCGCGATACACAACAGTTTTCCCTGAAACAAAACAACATTTCGTGATACAAATTTTCTTCCTGAAACCCAACACGGTTTAGTGGTACAAAACAAAATAAAAAATTTTGGGAGACTGGTAACAAGCTCGGGCAACTTCAGACCACGCGATTGTGTTCACTTTCGCGCGATGTTCTCTCCGCTTGGATGCGGAAGGATTACTAATATTGTCCTGGATGCAGAAAGGCCTCGCTTAAATCTTTCATCTATAGGCTCAGCTGAAGGTTCAAGGTGTGCGTCAGCAAGTTAACTGGATACTCTTATTGAGTTAAAGCAAAAAACGTCCTGTCTTCTTGTACTTCTCCAAAGTAAATGGCTCATTAGGGCCTGGCAGATTTATACATGTAGTCCTTTATAACTTCACTCCCATCAGTTTGTAAGGTAGATCACTCCTATCCAGATCGGTAGGGTAGATCAGACCTATCCTAAGCCACCCTGTTCTTTATGCACATATTTTACATGTTTTTGGCTTCCCCATGGGGTTGACCCCCAGCTGCAGGCCAACCAGGGAGACGTGGGGGAATACAAAGAGATGGATGCGGAGTCTTTGCCCGAGTGTAGGGGAAAATCTCGACATTGTTTTATGATCAAAGATTAGGGGTTGGGGAAATTCACAAGTTTGTAAAGAATGTCAGGGGGATTTCTGCTGAGAGACACCTCACCCAGGGGACATTGTCTTGCAAGATTCCCCAACTAACCGGGGAAATTCCTCAAGTTTGCCTGACTGATTTTACAATTCCAACTGGTTAGCCCCAAGGCCTGTTCACGTACAGTTTCTGCAGACGCAGACTTGCTGATCTTGAGAGGTACAGACTTGCTTCCAACATGTTTCAGGACGCCTTTCGTGATAGCAAGTGTGATAATGACTCTGTTTACCTCTGTCATCTTTCTCTTCTTGTTCTTTTTACTAACGAGTAATAATAATAATAATAATAATAATAATAATAATATAAAACAATGAATAAAAATTTTAATTTAACAATTCATCCAATATTTACAAAACAATAAATAATAGAAATTATTAAGTAATTTATTATTAAATAATAATAACAATGGTCTTTATTCAAGGTTTTAAACAACAATTTATAATACAGGGGTTAATATCAGGCACTTCCTTGTGTTTATCGGTTATTATTCCATGTGAAACTGAGATAAATACTTTTGAGAAGTCAAAAGACAGGACTCTAACAAATTTAGCAGGGCCATCCAGAGGTGCTGGTTATATAAAAGGACAGTCTCGGCCCCACAATCTTTCAGGATGAACTGGTTTCCTCAATTTGAAATCCATGACTAATCTCTCAAAAATTCTCATAATGATATCGGTGACGGATATCAGTCTAAGCTGGTTCAAATGCAAAGCACATTTGCAGTCTTCCAGACCTTAGGTACTTGCTGTGTAACCAAGGAAACATCCGAAATGTGAGTTATCACAGGAGCGAGTCAAAACCATATGGGCCAGTTGCAGTCCTTTTCACATGCGATAGTGCCTTGCAGACAGATAATTCATGGATCACAGGAACTTTATGATGACTATGATGCTCCATATATAATCTCCCGGGAAGGTTTGACATACTTAAGCTTAATTTAGGCCCTCTTTTGGTGGGCTTTTTTTTCGCTTAAAACTCATTAAAAGTATTCAGTTAACTTGCTGACGCACACCTTGAACCTTCAACCTGGGAGTGAAGTTATAGAGGACTATATGTATAAATCTGCCAGGCCCTAATGAGCCATTTACTTTGGAGAAGTACAAGAAGACAGGACTTTTTTGCTTTAACTCAATAAAAGTAGCCAGTTAACTTGCTGATGCACACCTTGAACCTTCAGCTGAGCCTGTAGATGAAAGATTTAAGCGAGGTCTTCCTGCATCCAGAACAATACCTTCCGCATCCAAGCGGAGAGAACATGACGGCGAAAGGTGAACTCACTCTCACGTGATCTGAAGTTGCCCTAGCTTGTTACCAGTCTCCCAAAATTTTGTTTTGTATCACGAAATTTTGTTTTGCATCACGAAACTGTGTTGTGTTTCAGGAAGAAAATTTGTATCACGAAATTTTGGTTTGTATCACGAAACTTCGTTGTGTTTCAGGAAAAATTGTTGTATACGTGAATCTTTGTTGTGTTTCAGGAAATATTGTTTTGTATCACGAAACTTTGTTGTGTTTCAGGAAATATTGTTGTGTATCGCGAATCTTTGTTGTGTTTTAGGAAATATTGTTTTGTATCACGAAACGTTGTTTTGCGCCACGAAATTTTGTTGTGTTTTCAACCAAATATTGAGTTGTGTTTTGCCCTTGTGGGCCACCGTACGTTTCGCTTGCTGTAAATGATACATTTATCTTGTTTCGTTCTATCTCCCCCGCATCAAACAGCGTGTACTATTTTTGTCACCCGACGAGGGCAAATTTTTGTCACGTGCTAGGCTATGAATTCTATCAATGGATCGGATTTCATTTTATCTTTTAACAAGTAAAAGTTCTCTTATGTTTTGTTTTGCATTTTGTAACGATCTCCTTCACAATAATGGTACTCTCGGTAACCAGGCTGGCTTGCCTGCTCATAATGAACACAACGGATGTTTTTTTTTTTTACAAGAAAAACATAGGAACAGCCTGGTCAACCGAGCTCAGTTCGTTTCGAAAGTCTAGATGATCGGGCGCCGCTTATGTCTCATCTGTGGCATTTTTTTAATTCACACGCTTATCCTTGTCACGCAACTCTGTAATAAAAATACCGAAGTTTGCGAATTAATCCCGTTTTCGATACCACAAATTGAGCGCAATACTTCAAGCTATCATTTATGCCTATTGTAAAACAGTGGGTTCACTTTAAAACTCTCATTTGAAGAAAGACCATGACAGAACACCGGCAAGGCGGTCAGCAAATAATGCGGTAGTGTTTTGTTCTTGTTACAAGCGGTGAGTGAGTTCCAGGGGAGAGACTGTGTTATTTTACACACAGTCACTGAGTGTAAAATTACACGCATAAAATGTATTTGCGTGGACACTGCGTGGGCAGTGCGTGTAAAGTGAGTGTAAGGTCCATGTAAACTGCGTGTACTGCACACACATTACACGCGTGTAATGCTGCAATCCCTCCGGCCGGTACTGTAATATTCATAATTTGCAATGGTTATAATTTGTAATATTCATAACTTGCAATGGTTCTTATCTACAACATGCTTTCATAATGCCCTTACTAAACATGCAACAAACTACAATTTAAGAGATAACCTTAAATTTGATCTAACCCCTACTTACTGGAAAGGAAACAACGACTCACACAGGAATAATTTGAGATTTCCCATTTTGGGATTAAAAAGGGAAATAATAGGGTTTTGGATGGGATAAAATTGGAAAAACCCAAATCTGGGAATATGCTACCACTCCCATTTATGGGTCATTAAATTCCCACCCATAACCCAACTATGGGGCATTCCTGTCCCAAATATAAACCAATAATGGGTTTACATTGAGCCAATGTTTCCCCAGTATTGGGTTCTTACATTCCCACTTAAATCCCAAGCATGGGATATTTCTGTCCCAAACATAACCCAATAATGGGTTTATACTGTGCCAATGTATCCTCAGTATTGGGTTCTTATATTCCCACTCAAATCCCAAGTATGGGGTATTCCTGTCACAAATATTACCCAATAATGGGTTTATATCATGCCAATATTTACCCAGTATTGGGGTTTTACATTCCTGCGCAAGTCCCAAGTATGGGATATTCCTCTCCCAAATATTAACCAATAATGGGTTTATATTGTGCCAATATTTCCCTAATACTGGGTTCATACACTCCCACTCAAATCCCATTCCTGACCCAATACAAACCAATGATGGGTTTGTGCACACAAAGAGATTTTGTTTCCCTGACTGGAGTACATCAATGAAGAGGTCTCTATTTCAGTTGTACAATCTTGTTGGCCATTTTGTCATCCAGAAATATGATTTTACGACTTTACACCTACTTGTGCATCTGAAACATAAGAACTATTGAACAAATAAAAACAATATTTTAATGCCAATGATCATGACGTGTTACTTTTAATAAACTGAAGTCAATATACATGTCCACTGAAACAATAGTAAAACAATCCTAGATCGTGGACAGAAAAATTTGAAACACAACTTACTGAAACATCAAACCTTAAGTATACTAAGCAGCACCTTAGCCAGAACCAGTGGTAAAGCATGACGGCACAGAAGATAAAACTTGATTATATGGGATTTGTTGAGATCCTCTAAGAGATCACAACTAAAAAAAGCCTCATTGGCAAAAATCAGCATGTTAGTGCAAATTGTTGGTGAGACGTTATCACGGTTATGGTCTGACGACTCCATATAAATCCTTTTAAAACTGGCTGGGTTCATAGTGTTAGAAAACAAGCCATATTTATTTTAGAATTTGTATAGTGATCAGAGCATAACCATAGTAATATCTCACCACCAATTTGCACTTAAACATTGATAATTGGTATGGAGGTATTTTTCGTCTTGTTCTTTCTAATTATTTCAACAAACTCTGTATAAATTTCCCAAAGTTAGTTTTTGTGATGTCATCACTTTAACACTATAGTATCCTGCTTAGGGTTCAATTATGCCTTCCAGGACTTATAACTGGAGTTTCTTTTTTGCCCTTAATCTGACTTCAGTAATTTGATAGTACACTTGCAGCTGCATGTATATAGCATCCCGAAACAAATACTGCTTAAAAAACACTCCAAAAAGGTTCTTTTTAAGGTACGAGATCTTTTAGAGTTGGTGTAAATCCAGTTATGAAAGTTCCAGGAGACATTAATGAACCCTAGTTTACAGACTACAGTCTGTAGCTGCTTGCAATGTCCTGGTCTTTGTCCACTGGCTGGTATATTATGATCAGTACTTTCAGCAATCACGTTTGCTTATTAATAAGCAAGCTCAAACTTGGTTTGTTGATTGTCATCGTATCTGATTGCAAGATTGTTTATAGTTCAATCTCCTTGTTCACCTTTATGATGCTGCATCCCGCTGTAGCAGGTCTCTAATAACCACAAGTTTTGTAGCATCTTCACCTGCAATATTTGAGAAATGGGTGAATGCATGCAATGGAGCACTTATACGTTTTCTGTTAGGTACTAATGTCTGCAAGTAGTTTCACCTATCAACCAAATAAGTGAGAGTTAAAAAGACCACATAGGCTTAGAAAAATAATATTTCGCAAGTCATTCTAGAGAAGTCAATGTTAAATATCATTGAGTAAAATAAACCAGATTATGTTGATAAACATGATAGGTAACTTGTAAGAAAAAATATGTCCTCCCACCTCCCTACCTGAAGATAAGGTCAGTCAAAATTAAACCCAAACAAAAAATATCAGTGTCAGCAAACAACCACCCCACCTCAACTCATAACTTCATGTATCATAATCATTTGTTCATTCTTTATCCCAAATAAAAAGGCCAATTTTTCCTACCCCACAAAAGGTTGTTCAACCGCTACGGTAGTCTTTCTCAAGCAAACATTTTATTGAACAAAATTTGCCTCGCTTTCAAAATAAAAAGGTATCATGATGTCCTATTCATCCCTTGTTCTATGGAGAATTTAATGCATGAATTACACGCATGAAAATTAGAAAGTATTTTCAACTCACGAAGTATTATTGATTTTCTTGTTGTGACATCGCCGTGTAGTAACTAAATAGCTTTATGGATGGGCGACCATTGGTTTTGTTTGAGAAATGCATCATAAGCCTACATTATGCAATTCCCTAAAATATTTTGATGCCAACCGCGTATAGCAAATTGCCAACGCTTGCCATATCTAACAACATAAAGCCCGATCGGAGAAGCCAAATCAAGCCAAAGCATCGAGTTCACGCCAAAATACATTACGTTTCTTAACTGCAGTTTAGCTATTCCCACCTTGAAATGCTTGTCCTACAGTTTCCCTAAAGCAGTCCGTGATTTGTTTCAGGATTTGCTCAGGACTTGGCCCCTCTTCCTTAGTTTCGTTCTCATCTGGTCCGAGATTTTTTGATGATTCCTCCACAACCTCAGCCATTTTTAACCCGCATCAGCTTCTGCACTAAGAGGGCGTCTTTTGGCGCGCTTTTATTTATATAGTGCCCGCCGCGCATGGAGTACTGGGAATTGTAGAATTGTCATGCGCATGCTGCGGAAATATAAATCAAGATGGCGGACAGGAAGGTTACATTTTGGAGTCGAGGTGATATTTATGCTTGCAGCTGTGTAGAAAAGCAATACCGTCATGTTCATTGCCCATGTTCAGAGTGTAATGGACGAGCAACTGATAGAAGTACAGAACTACGACACTGGCACCAAGCAAAGTTTTTAACGGATCATGAAACTGGGCTCGCGATCGATGCACGCAACTCCACTGACACCGAGAGTGAAGTAAATTCTCTTGAAAATTATGCCAGTGAAGGTGCGAGAGACATGGAAATATACTGGTGTTGATTAAAAGTTTGGTATCAACATAATGTAATTAGGTATAATTTAAAGATGTAGCTATAGGCTTCCTAGGAATGCACCCATTTGATTAAACTTTTTAAACTTTTTGCTCTATGATTTCTCAGATGCAAAGAATTTACCCATTTTAATCTTCACGTGCAATGGGTTGGGAGTTAACATGGAACTGTACTGTGCACAGTAATTTATCATGTATCGAAGGAAAGCCTCAACAGACTGCCAAAATTCAGATAAAACTACATGACTATAAATAATCTTACATTTTAAATTCTCAAAAATGAGGACTAGTTTTCCAGAAAACTCCATATGATGGAAAAGGGAAAAGGACCCAATGATTTCCATTTTTGAAAAAAGGTCATTTTTAAATTTCCCAAACTTGGGAGACAATTAGTATTGCTTTTGCTTTTCTGTGACATTTTTTTCCCATGACTGTCCAACAAATTCCCAGGAAAGGGAAGAAAAAATACAATATTTTCCCATGTTTTGGGATCAGTTGCTTCTTTGCTACAGATCGCAAAACAAAGATCCCAAAATTTCCCAGTTCTGTGAATTTACCTTCACAATGGTTTTCCAGTAATTTCCTATTTCCTATTTCCTATTTCCTATTTCTATTTCCATCTATTTCCCGACATTGGGAAACACTGATTTACCATTTTATTTTTCCCAATAATTTCCAGTTTCTGTGACGTGTTTTTCCCATGCCTGTCCAACATATTCCCAGGAATGGGAAGTAAAAAAACCCAATATTTTCCCTTGTTTTGGGATCAGTTGATTCTTTACTTCTTTTTCCCTAAAATTTCCCATTTCTGTGAATTTACCTCCACAATGGTTTTCCAGTAATTTCCCATTTTTGGGAAAGGTTTCCCGCAATTTCCTAACATTGGGAAAACATTGCTTTATCATTTTATTTTTCCCAATAATTTCCAGTTTCTGTGACATTTTTCCCCCAAGGCTATCCAACAAATCCCCAAGAATTGGAATTAAAACCCAATTTTATCCCAGAATGGGAAATCTGATTTTTTTTTCCTGTGGATCACTCACTCACTTCACTCATCGAGCCAGCATAATTTGGAACAGTCTACCTGTAAAGATCAAGTCTCTTTTTTCTTTTGCATTGTTTAAAGCAAATCTTGTAAAACACTCGAAATCTATAATTGATAGAATATCTTTTGGTTGTATCTCTACCATTACATTTAAAAACGCTGATGATTTTACATATTTTTAGATGTTATTTTAGATATTTATTTGTTAAATAGTATTTGAAACCTATATCTGGCTTAATATGAATAATCATTATTGTAATTACCTTTACAGTTCCATCACATAGTTAGTGTATTTTGTAATTTATTTATACATAGCAGGTCCACATCAGCTTTCACTGCCATCTTTTAACCTGCGTTGTTAAATAAAGTATGTATGTATGTATGTATGTATGTATGTATGTGGATGGTAATGCAATATTGCCACAGGATGGCAGCGCATCCTTTGTTGTTTGTTTGTTGCTCTAATCTCTTTATTCTGAATTTTTATTCTCTCTTTTTTTTCTTTTCTTGAGTCAATGTTGTTATCGTTTTAATCTCAACTTTATTTTTCTTATCAACATACGAATTCTTTTTAGCAGTCTTTCACCTTTCCTTATTTCCTGACCCGCCTAGATTAGCTATGCTTCCTGCAGGTCAGGTAATTCTGTATTTTTAATTATAGCAAGTCAATAAAACAACTTGACCAACTAAGCAACATAAATAACTAGGCTGTATTCTCACAACAGCTACTGCTAAGTGACTTCTTTGACTGAAAGCAGGATTAACAATGTGCAAGTTTTGAATTGGGCAGAAGTGAGTTATAATTTGTGCTTTGAATTTTGGAAATCATCAGTCAGCAACTTCTGTTGATAAATGTGACATTCTGCATATCAAAACTTCCCTCCCAATTCCCACCCCACTTTCCTCTGATTTTCTTGCTTCCCTCCCCCTCTCAGTTTACGCCTGCCATGCATTCTCCTTTTTTATTTTTCACGCCTTGTCTTGGGGGTGAAGTAGTCATTAGTAAGTTTATGTAATGTCTCATAGTTGCTTAGTAATAGCTATTTATATTGTGTCATGCCAGGTATAGGTTTGTGATTACTTTGAGAGCCTTTGTCTATGAGCCCAGTTGGCTGGGCTTGCTTTTTTTTCCCAAGATCTCATCATTCCACCATTTGCTTTGAAAATATTTTGATGTGTTCATTTTAAAGGGCAGGTTGGCCTGGTTATCAAAGTTTCAGATTTTCCAATTGCAATATGGATAACCAGACTGGAAATTATGAAATTTCCAACACACTGTGAAGCTGGTTGAACATACAAAGCATGGCTGAATTTTTTCTGACCATCTTCAAGATGTTTGGATATCTGATGATTGAGAAACACTTTCAAGTGGTTGACAAAGCTCAGTCTCAGATCATTAATAATTTGTGGAGAAATGCAAGGCAAATTGTTTGCCCAATTATGTGGTAATTAGGATCACTTATCCAAACCTCCTTCCTATCCAAACTTACTTACTTACTTCATGTTAGTGATTTCCAGATCCCTTGAGCACTAAGTTCTGACTTCATGAATTTTCAATGAATTTGAAAAGATAAGAGCTTAAGTAGGATTTTACTAGACATGTACGAGAAACTTCAGTTGTCATTTTCCATTGTTTTCTTTCACACATATCATGACTAAAATAACATATGTCAGTGGAACCTCGATTTAACAAACCTCTATATAACAAAGTCCTTTTAATTATATAACGAACAATATTCTTCAGCCTGACCTTTTAAAATATATGCTAAAGGAACTCGATATAACGAACCCTTGACATAACAAACCAATTTCCGTACTCCCTTGGCACTTTTCAAGTTAAATTGAGGTTCCACTATACTTCATATTCAGTGTTTTCTCTTATATTATGAAATACAGATCTTAGGTTCAAATTTTCTGTATTTTGTTAACCGCTGAAGCTAGGGATGGTGACCAACATGGCGAGATTGGAGTTGATGCTGCTTCAGTCTAAGCCCCCTCTCAGCCCAATGCTGGCAGGCATGCTGATACCACACATTATCATGCACCAGACCCAGGAGAATCAGCTGATATGCAAGGTCCTGTTCAACTGCACGATGACCAGTATGTACAATGGACATTCAATCCATCAGCTGTATCAGAACGCCCAGGAAACCATGTTCCATTTGCAACAAGATCAGTGAAAGACAAGCCAGTTACCATTCCTGAAGGTATGCATTAGCCTGTGCATAGTTGCATGCTCCCAATGGTCCCCTGTCCAATTCTTCTTGGGGAGGGGGGAATGGGGGGGGGGGGCACACAGACTAGGCAAGGAGATTTATAGAAAAAGTAGCCAGTAACTCTACTGTTGTGGTAACATGCATTTTTTCCTATCATTACAATCAATTTATAAATAAATAGTTGGGGATCTAACCAAAAATATAATGGGCAAAATTGCCTACCCTAATGGTTAGTGACTGTCCTGTAATTATTGTAAGATAATCTTAATTAATTTGATATTTTTTGTTGTTACTGTCAGTAGATTTTTTCATCATTCAGTCGCCATATAGTCAGCAGCCTTTTTTTTCTACAGCTGTATGTCCCACATTGTAAGATAATCTTATTTCAATAATTAATTTGATATTTTTCTATGTTTAGTTGTTTTCATCAGTCAGTCAAATATATTATAAATATTATTAAGTATTTTCACTGATACTGTTGGCAGTTAAGACTCAATTATTTTTTACTCTTTTTCTACCCTTCCACTGTCTGTCTATTGGATGCTTTATCATATGTATTGACAGTTGAAAATGGTAATAAGCTATGAATAAAATTAATTGAAAGACTGCATGCAGGAGAAGGAAGTCCAAAGGATGTGTACATTGATGAGAAAGATCTAAAGCTTACTTTAAGTTATAAGTTTTAAGTTTTAAGTTTAATAATACTTTGTCATGCAAATACATTTAAATACATTTAAGTTGATACAAAAAAAAGTGCATGACTGGAGAATAATTGGGAGAAAGTAAATTCCCATACAAAGAATATTATATAATACACAGTAATAGCCCACGTATAAGAATCCTGGCTACGGGCCTGGGATTCTTGAAGATTTCTTTGAAAATCTTTCCGAATGATGGTCGTGTGTGACGAGGATTGGCCGGAATGGATGAAATAATTAGGTGATTTGCAAGGCTTTACCACAGGAAAATTGACTTGTCCAATATCCAGTCCGAGTGACTGGCACTTTTGGGATTAAAATCCAGTTTCTTTTTCGGGAAACATGGCGCTGGACCGAGCCTTCGGAGCTTCTGTTATCGGAGAACGGTCATCATTATCCCTGGATCCGCGCCTACCTTTGCTCTCTGTTGGTGTTTAGTTTTTGCTGCAACCTCGTTCCCATGGTCTCTCCTCTTCCCACCCCCTGGAACGAAAGAGAAGAGACCCTGGGCGCGATCCATTTGGGCAAAAATTTCGGTTTGAATTTCCTAAATACTCAGGTGTCAAATGGAACGGTTTTTTCCACTTCAGTAAACCTGTCTCGTCCCATTGGCAAACGCAGATTCCGCCATCTTGCCTTCGACATCTGATAGCAAAGGAAACTGGGGGGAGCCGAGCGTCTCACCGAAATGAAATGCCAAATGGAACAGAAAATTTCCGGTAATTCCGATATTTCGGGAAAATGGACAACCTCGCGAGGTTGACCAAAATTTTCGAGATGAACTTTCCGGAAATTACCGTTCCATTTACCTCTGAAACGAAAATTCCGGAATTTTTGACCAAATGGATCGCGCCCCCTGGTTGAGTCTGGTCACGTGTGTCTGACCCAATTGAAGACGTTAGGGAGGGGTCCTTATATCTCAATATTTTATCGCCGTTCCTTTTGTCACAATCCAAGCGAGGCTTTGGTGTTCTCTACTCGCTGACAATTTTATGGAGTCTGCCGATCGACCGGGTTCTGGGAAAGTCATCGGTTTTCAAAACAACTCTCATCCGTTGGAACTAAAAAGTTTATTTCTCTGATATTCAAAAAGCTTTTGATCACCATCGCTGATTTAGTATCGAAAGGCGAGCATGGAGTGATGCGAAATGCAACCGCAAGTTAGTGTCTTATCTGATAAGAATAGCGTGTTCCCGACCCGGCTGAGACGGCATATGAGAAAGATATAAGAATCCTAATATGCCCATGAACTCTTCGTGGTTGCTGTGTAAATGTTTCCCTTTTATTCGCTAACACTTTGGTTTTGACGCATCCGAATTCATGCTGTAACAAATCAACGTGGTGTGGTACATATGAGAAGAATGATAATCGTATCCTGTGAAAAGCGCCTCCGAAGATTTTCACGGTCAAAGATTTTGGATCTTCGATAGCCTCTGAAAAATATAGTTGATTTATTTCTTCTTCTTTCCGAGCCGCTGCACTTCGAGCAAAATATAAATTTCGAACAAACTTCAGCTGACAAAATGCTCGTTGCGTTTACCACTGTGCAAATGAGCGACTGTTTTGTTTCGTAGTATGCACAATTTTGGCGCTGTGGTGCTGCGTCGGTGAAGTTTGGTTTATCAACAGAGAATTGATCATTTGGCCGTCTTTTGGCCGATTTACTGAGCTTCGTGTATGTTTTCAGCGGGTTAACATGATGATTCAGAGGATGTTAGTGTTTTGTATTTTAGTTATTTTGACCTCAAAGGTCATTTCTGGGTTATCAACGAATGTTTGTTGGAACCCGTGTTGTTTCTGTTTAGCGACTGTGGTTTTCATGTCCCTCGAGGCGTTTGGTTTGGCACGTTTCAGTTCGTCCGTTGACCGTACCGCCAGTCTTGTTATCTTTAGTTTGTAAGGATAGCGTTTTTAGCCGTATGATTATCTTGCAATATTTATATTGCCGGGCCCGGCAGCAAGATAAAGATGTTCAGTCAGTGTTCCTTTACAATCCAACGCTCATTTTACATTCTATGGCTTTATTCTAAGGACAGGTGGAAAACACCTAAATTACTCGCTTTATGATCAACAACATTACGCGCGATGTTTCCTAACGTTTCATAAATTTGATTTTACTGAAAAACGTCCCGTAATAATTGCTGCTGGTTTTGGATACGACGTCGTGGCCTGTCTCTCCGCTGGGAACTAAACTATTTTTTATGCAAATTCTACGAAAAAGAATTTGTATATGGCAGACTTATCTTCTGGTTGAAAGAGTTACATCAATGCAATATACTGCAGGAACCGATGCCTTCGAATCAGTCTAGTGACCGTTTCATGATTGGATGAACTGTATAAAATAATATATATATTTAGCCAAGCCTAAAAGCGGAGCTCCAAAAGCATTCTTTTTCTACTGGCATTTACATATAGTCTGCTTGTCATATCACCCATCTGACCTCACTCAAGCTACAGACCCAATGCTGTAGAAAATAGTATGGAAAGGTGATCTGAGCCAGTGGCACAGTGGATTTGGACCCCACGTGGATTTGCACCCTCCAGTCCAGATCTGCTTGTGGATCAGATTTGGACCCCCTAGTCCAGAACTGCTAGCAGATATGAATCCCCTTTTACGAATTTGGACCCCCACCCCTCCTAAAAACAAGCGTTCTATTGAGTAAAGTAATAAAAATTCCTTTCCAAACTGAGTTTGGAGATGTTAAAAAAGCAAAATAAAAATATTGAGGTAGGTTTTTTTTAAAATAATCTTTAATACCTTGTGTAAAAAAGAACCTGCAAAGCTAGTTTTCATCTATAAATTTTTAAAACAAAACATTTCTTAACATCTTAGAGCAATACCTAAGGACAGGTCTGTTTCCCCGTTCAACTGTAGGCAACTTAGTTACATACTTAGCTACTTAGGTATGGTTTAGAGCCACTAGAAATTGGTGGAGAAGCCTGGTGATTGCTCCTTGGAATCAGTATCACATCAGATATATAGTGATTCAGATCATCACTTCATAATGAATGCCATTTCAATTATCCACAGCCTCCCATGAGACAGTCAGAAATCGGAAATTGTGTATCCTCTGGATATATGTATGCCTCACAAAAATTATGAAAGAAAGTTACATGGAAATCAATAAAAATATTTAGATGCCATGAATTAAGACCAAGATATTTATTTTGATCAATTACTTCTTGACCTTACTATCACAAAAAAAAACTGCTTGCTAACATTAAGCTCATCACTCAATGCACCTACAGTGTTTTCAAAAAGAAATCCAGCTGCTCTTCTGGCCAGTTAAGTGCAAGACCAAACAACTTGATAATGATATATTGGGCATTTGGTTGATACCACTATCAAGGTGATTCATCAAAGCAAAAGTGCTGGAAATCCGTTAGCCATCTTAACTTGATCTTAACATACTTCATCAAACATCAGAGATTCCATTAAACATTAATGCCAAATGTCATCCAAACATCCCACAAGATTGGTGTGACCAGCTACTAATAAAATTAATTGAAAGACTGTATGCAGGAGGAGGAAGTCCAAAGGATGTGTACATTGATGAGAAAGCTTACTTTAAGTTTAATTTTAAGTTTTAAGTTTAATAATACTTTGTCATGTGAATACAACTAAGTTGATACAAAACAAAAAAGTGCATGACTGGAGAATAATTGGGAGAAACTAAATTCCCATACAAAGAATATTATCTAATATTACACATTCTAAAAACTAAGAGGTGAAATTTAAACGTGGCCCAAAGCTAACCTAATCAAATTAAATCAAATACTTGTCTCTTACAAGTCACCCCTGATTTGAGATTGAGACTAAAAATCATGAAGTAATCCAAAGCAAACCTAATTAAATTACATACTTGTCACTCACAAGCTACATCTGATTTAAAATTGACACTAATAATGTAATAGATAGGACTTAAAACTGCTTAAAGAAGGTGCATGCATGATGTTCGATGGAACACCATTCCAGTCTGTTATGTAGCGACTAAAAAAAGAAAAGCTGAAGGCCATATATATATTTAGCCATGCCAAGCCTAGAATCGGAGCTGCACACTCTCACCGAGCAACTTCGCAAGAGTGTATTTGGGCCAGTTTAATTTGTGTCCAAAACAATTGAGCAGCAGCAGGGAAAACGAAGAGTTTTCGATAGTAAACGTTTGCAAAAAAGAAAAAAAAAAGACGGACGTTCTTGAGTCTAACTACTTTGAGATGAAAGCGTAAAGGGATTCAAAGCGGATCAAAAAAAAACAAAACAAAACAAAAACACTGCAAGCGAACAAAGTACGATGCCAGCGAGTGTTTGCTCGAAGAAGGAGAAGGTGGAGAATTAAACAAGACTAGCTAGTAATTAAAATAGCTTGTAATGATAAAGCTAGGAAAATCGGTATTTATTTTGACATAAATGCCCCTAGAAAAAAAAATAAAGGGTACAATCTCTTCGTTTACAGCAGTCAACAGGAATTGACCGCGGTTCAGAAACAATATAACAACAAACATAAGACTTATTACAAGAAAACAAAGCACAATATGAATAATATTTCTTCGAAGATTCTTGGAGAAGGTGCAGAAATTGGACAGGTAACAAAACTATCTTGTATTAAGCTAGAAAATTTCCTTAGCAGATTTGACAGAAATGTCCGTAGAAAAGACAAAAAAGAGGTCCGTACCTGATCGTTTAGAGCAGTCAACAGGAATCACTGAGACAGCAATCACTCGGAATGCGACAGAGCTGAATAATAGAGCCATTTCCCACAAAATCTTTCCTTGGCTTACACAAAACACTTAAGTGCTTTGATGGTTTTACTGTTACTTCCCATGTCTTCCGAAGAACCTTCTTCAATTAATGATTCTCAGTGGCAAAACATCATCCAGATAACGAAGAAAGCGCTTGCCAAACCAAACGAGCATTTCTCTCGCAGACCCGTCCACTTTAAAATTTATCAAAACCAGCCAGCCAGTCAACCCATTTCGCTGTTTTTAGCATCCAAACGCTGGTTCTTACCGGTTCAAACAAACGACATGTTTAAAGACGGCGAAACTTAATTGTTGTTTACAGGCTGCTTTCGACGAAGATCTCTTAAAGACTTGACGAAGTGAAGCGCGCTGGGTTTTGACTGTTTTGGCAGCATTTTGACAACTTAATAAAATGTCAGATTTTGAGAAGTGCACATGCACATGCATTTGATCGGATTTTTTATTTTTACTCGAGCTCGAGTCTCCCCCTTTAATGCTTAATTTTACGAGGACTCATTGCGATTACGTGTTGATAAGATAAGGGCAAAAGTTTCTTAACGCTACTGTGAGGAACCAAGGTCGAAAAACAGTCAGCCAAGCCGAGTAAAAACACTCGTTCGCTTGCAAAGAAAACAACGTAACAAAACAAACAAACAATTCAACTACTTCTTTGCGTCCAAAACGAGTACAGATGATTGTTATTTATATCCATTCGAGAGAAAAATACAAGTTTCATTCCTGAACAAAAGTAACAACGATTAAACCAAATGTTAAGCTTCTATTTATTTAATTTACCTCACTGTCCTGTGTTGTAGAGGTTTCTACCACTTGAAAATGCGTAAGCTTCAGTAAAGTAAAAACAAGCATCCGCAAAAATAGCAAACGGTTTGTCCAAAGAAAGAGCTTCTTCCACAGAGTTTGAGCTACTCATTCCCCCATTAATACCAGTGAACTGTTAAGTGACTTTTCTTGGTGAGATGCAAGATGCCGCGGTGAAGTGAAAGCCCTTGAAGCGTTGAATTATACTGTTTTCAACCGCACAATCTTTGAAGCTTTTCCTGAGAAAAATCTTCCGTCCTTCCTTTCATCACTTGAAAATTCACCTTCCGGAGTATCTTTTGACAAGTTCTTGATCTTTATGCTTTTTACGCGAAAGACAAACTTCGATCGAAGAAGATGAAGTTGTTTTGCTCAAAATAAAGAAACCAACTGAATGTGAAATTACCAGCCGCAGAAAGCGCGCGAAAAATTTTAACGGCCTCGATTTGGTTTGGGTGTCCCACACTTGGCTTGAGCCTGCGATCCAATCGAAAGCAAGTACCTGGTCAGCGGTCAACTTCAAAAAAACAGCTGACCTCGATGAGGTCTTAACTCGAGCCCGCGATATGGTCACGTTACACTGGTCAGCGGATACCTTGTTTTGACAGGTGTCAATTGGCTATAAGATGGATGTCCAGTATCAAAGATGTACGCTGTAAAGTAGCTGGTCAGCTGGGCCAGGTGGAGTATGGCCGCCATGTTGGATTATTATGATTATTATTAGGATATTATTAATTATTGGGCGACTCCGTCGTCGTCGTCGTCGTCGTCGTCGTCGTTGTCGTCGTGCGTACGCGCCCACGAGCAATACCGCTAGCCATTTTTACCATGAGAAAAGCAGTTGACGGGTTTCTATAGGTATGGTGCTCCGCTTGACGGCCCTTCGGGCCGTCGGAGCTCCGCTATTACACATCGAGTATAAAATCATTCATGCATTCCTCAGTTGAAAAGCTCACTCATCATGTGTATTACCGGAACATTGCGAAATATAACTTCGCTGAATTAATCTGTATACTACTTTCTCTTTGGTTTTTCTTCTGTCTGCATGAGAGAACAAAGGGATCAAAGACAGGAAAATTCTCATGATAAAAGAATCGAAGGGCAAACACTTGAAATGTTAATTTTTGCACAGTCATGGCTATCAAGCAAGATATTATCCAAAATTGACCGGCCGTATAATGCAAATATTTTGAGAGTGGTCTAATTTTTCGGACAGTTCATTGAGTTATCCGATATCAGAAAAATGTCTACAAATGGATCAAACCATGCATGGAACGACGTAACAGTAAGGGTCATTACGTCGGTCATTGGTCATTACGTAACAGTAACGTGCCCAAATAAATTTTGGTTTTGGTACTTGACTCGATGTTTTGAAAAATATTTCAGGCCTAGATGAAGGCTTTGAAGTTCGTGAGATGGCCTTCCAGAGCGTCGGTCCTCAGTAAAACAAAGTGATCACGTGGGTTCGGTCTAGTTTCCAGTTCTTACTCATGGCAACTAGCAGTTCGCTTGCGTTACGTCTACCATGGAGAGATAACTGTACAAAAGACGCTCGTTTATAGCCATGATAACAAACTGTATACGTAATGACTGGCCGGTTTTCGCCGGCAACTAGTTACACGGGCTAACAGTTATGGTACTTTGATTCCTTGAAAGAACTACACGTGCGTGATTGAGTACGTATATACGTAGAAGTGAAAAACCAGGGCTGTGTTTCTCGAAACCCCCGAAACTTATATCGGGCCTATTTCGGTTGCTATAATTTCCTTGGTATCTTAAAAAATGAACACTGAAGACGTTTTCCAGCGTGAAATTTTGCAACAAATTGGCGCTTCCGTATCTTGAAATCATAGTTGAAGGCCAGCTTTTTAGAATAAGCGGATCGCAGTTTTTGAAATGGACGGTGCGCGCCCGAAAAGCCGGGACTTTCGAGAAACGGGCCCCTGCAGGCCGAGAAAAGAAGAAAAAAAGTTAAAAAAAAAAACAACTAATGACTAATAAATGCATCCAAGAGAAGAGATTTGAAAAATTGAATCATTTATTTTGAATTCACGAAATCACTAACAAGAATCTCACGCAAATAAAGTGGACAACGATAGAAAAACGTTTTGAAATGTGTAGGCTTCAACCAGCGTCACTGTTCCACGAGGGTTCCGATCACTGATAGTGAAGTTCCCGGATATATCTTTCAAGCAACTACCGGAGACATTATAAAGTCCTGCACTCACAGTCGCCACGGCCAAAGAATGGCCTCTTTGCATTGTTCAAGTCGGTACGGTTTATTGAGTTGGCACTTTACATTGCTCGTTTCTTTCACATAGAACTTGTCTCCGGTGCACAGCAGTTTCGGACAGTCACATTCAATCGCCTTATCACACTGGTAAGTCTTTCCATTCAGCTTCACGGATTGTGGTCCCTTGGTGTTATCTTCCCATACACCTAAACGAGAGAAGTGGTCGTGATGATCCGTTCAATGCCATTTTAGTAAATATAGGACTTTAAGACCGCCAAATCAGTAAAGCTAGCATTTGTCCGTGCGGAAGTGTCCGTTACATTACTGATCCAACGCAGTCGTTTTTAGGCGAGTAGTTTTCACCCACTCTCCCCAAATACACCTAAAAAGGAATGCATGAGAGGCTACCATCACTAAGAACAATAACAAAATTACAGGAATGAGTCCTTTTGCATTTGCATGAGGGATAGATTTCCGCAGAGCCCCATATATTAAACGTTATACACGCATCACTGTCATCAGGCGCGGATTCAGACCGGTTTCCCCGTTTTACGGAAAACGGTCAGAGATTTGAAAATAAATATATTTTTAAAAGTAAAAGTAAAATTTCCAAGCCTCAATCTTGAAACATGGCCAATATCCTATCCGAAAGACTCAAAAGCGCAGGGAATGCCTTAGCATGTCACCGGACCCTACAAGAGGGTAGCGCTGTCGCCGCTCCTATTATAGGAAAACGGTCACCATTTTCCCTGGATCCGCGCCTGGTCATACTGATCCTGTTCCAAAAACGAATAGAGTTTGAGTCACAAAAATGTGTATGCATAAAAAAATGAATGTATGGGGCTGTGCGGAAATCTTGCCAAACGGAGTATAGAAGACAGGTTGACAGACTAATCGAAAGTTGGGGTGAATTTTACATTCAAAATCGTTTGTGTATATTTTTTCACCATCCTTTCATATAAAACTTGGTTATCATTGAGATAATACGTTCGTTATGTTTTGTGGTTTTCTTAATTCTTTGTTATTCATGACACATTGTTCAATTTGTTATTAGGAGTATTCATGTTTTATTTACTTCAACAATAGAATTTGCATGTTAAGGAAAACCGTTACTATCACGCGCCCATTTCCTAAAATAAATAAGAAATCAAGCAAAAATATCGAAAGAACTAATGAACTTCCTATGCGACAGTTCAAGTTGAACTGTGAAAGTGAATCATTTGAACTTAAGTCGGTGATTCTATAAACAAGAAATTCTATACGTACAAACTTTCCGTTCAAAGAGAATTAGAAGCTACAGGCTGGGCTCATTACTCATTGATGTTGGAGGGGTGCTATTTGGTTCGAGTGAATTGTAGCATAGTTTTTTTAGTTTTTTTTTCAGAGAGCTGATAATGAATGGATGTAGAGATCCGGCTGTACACATTGAGCAAAGAAGACCAGTTTCCAGAGACTCCTTACTACAATTAACTGATTTGCGCCAAAAGTAACCCGGCTACAGTACAGCTACTTACTACTAGCTAGATTTGTCTTAAACATCGCAAACTTAAACTGATAAATATAAACCCTGAATTATTATACCCATCATAACAAATAATATTATTTTCAAAAGTAAAGCTAAGCCGTAAGATACTTTTCATCGACCAACCGTTATACCTTCTACATAGCTGTCCACTGTAAAGGCCAGGTCCACAGAGATTGCGCAGGCACACAAGAGAGCAATTGTAAAAAAGGCCTTCATGCTTCGGAATCTGAGTGATATCACTGTTTTGTTTCTCTTTTCTTAGCTAGTTCGTCTTAGCCTTTTAGCTCTCTTCTTATGTACTTAAGTCAAAGCGATAATTGAATCCTTTTTAAGCGCTCACACGTGCATATCACGTGATCGCATTCGCTTCTTCAGTCACAAATAATGCGCTTTTGTATGGTCCTCTGCGTCACAGATTGACAGACATAATTCCCAGCGGAGGAATTTATTATAGTTCGTGGTAGGAAGAAAAACAATAACCACGACAAACACACTGTAAAAAGGTGAAAAAGCTATTGGAGGAACGTAAGAAAGCGGAGGAAGTCGGCAAACCACCATAAATAATAATAGTTCGCCGGACAGTAATTACTGACCGTCGTAATGTACCTGTCAATGTTAAGCCCCAGGGTGTGGGGGAGGGGGGGTGGGGCTAACCACGGGAAATTGACTGAGAGGGACTTCCCCTGGGTAAGGATTTTAACATTTACGCGTTGCCCCAG
>JAEMWC010000493.1:330000-350000 GCA_016490735.1 Pachyseris speciosa
CTGACTACCTGAGGAGCCCTCGTATCTCATCTAAGGTCCGCTGCGACTACAAAGACGTTGCTGTTTTAAGCTAGCCTACCATGCATAGCAGACCCCGTGCACACGAAATTTCCGACCTGTAAAGCGCAGTCGTGAGTATTCCTTATCGTGGTAGAGACTCTCGCCTCTGATGGCGTTTCTTTCATCCAAGAACAACATCTCAAAGGAACAGTTCACCACGTTTTTATATACACTAGTTCTTCCGGAGAAAACACATGTACAGTTGAACCTTCTATTAAGCGGCCACCTATTAAGCGACCACCCCCTATAAGGCGGCCAGTAGTCTAAGTCCCGGTGACGGTTCTTCTATTGTTTTTTACCTCTGTTAAGCGGCCAGCCCCCATTAAGCGGCCACTTTCCATTTCCCCGAGGGTGGCCGCTTACTAGGGGTTCAACTGTATCTCGTTTTCCGTCAGTGCCAATAGATAGTGGAAGTTTAACTTACTACTCCACCTCACCGTCGATTGTGATCAAACCTGTTGTTATGTACAGCCGAGTGCTACGTCATCGTGGTCAGGCTGTTACGGGAAACATATATTATCTTAAGACGTAGTGAGAACTAGTCGTTAGTTTAACATGAACTGATAGGGTCGAAATTGCATGAGATCATTATCCCACCGTATCAGCTTCCTTTTTAAAAGTAAATAGTTTTTGGAATGTTTTCTTAACCTTAGTACAAGCTTGTCATCGGCATCACCTCTTTTAGGCACCGAACAAAAAGCATCCAATCAACTCGGAGTTTCAAAAAACGCGCGCGCGCGTCGGGTTAAAAAGAAGCATATAATTTTCTTATTTTGTTGTGCAAAATACTTGCACGAATTTGCATTCAAAAACGTATTGTATTTTTAACATGTGCTATCCCAACGCGCGCAAGCGCTTTTTGAAACTCCGAACTGGCCTATTAAAGAGTAGCGCTTGAAAAATGGGGGTGAACTGATATCGTTGTGAAATACTCGATATCATCAGTACTAAGCTCTCCAAAAGAGAGATCGATACTCTTTCGGTTGTATCGATTTTGTGTGACACCACTGATTTGGTTGAGCTGGTGACTAGTGGTTTTGAAAGCGCATCATGTTTGCTTGCATTGCGTGCCTAAATCCGTTGGAATTTTTTCTGTCAGTATAGCAGTTAACGTTCTCCTCAAAATGAAATAATGTGAACGTTTAATGTTCAGCTCAGGGGCTTTACTTTGGCGTTTTCGCCGTAAGCCCGACGAGAAAATGGTCATGCCTGGGTTTACATTTTACGGCCAGGCCATAAGTAGGTTAATCTTTTGATATATATATATATATCTTATTGCAAATATCCAAAAATGTATTTTTTACGTATATAATTTAATAACTGTTGCCCTCGTTTGGTGATAATCCAAAGGGAAATGAGATGTGTGCGAAGAAACCAAAAGAAAACTCACATTGAAATAGGAAAAGAAAAGCCGAGTGTTAGATGCTAGGACGGGGGAAGAGGAACAGAGGACTCCTCGGCGGTCCCATCTCACACCCTTCCGCACCCCCGTCCCACCGTACCGATACCCGGAACATCTCGTTTCTTCCCTCTTTCTCGGTCCGTTTGCATCTCCATTCTTTCTGAAGGAGTCAGGAACAGGAACGAAAAAAGGGGAAACATTATTATGCATAGAAATTTGAGTCTTTCTCCGGATTACCAACTGCACCCAGCTACACGGTTTCGTGGCTACCAGCGGGGACTTAATAGTATCAACATATATTAGGAACGCATTTTACTTCACCGATAAAGTTTTTAAATTTTGTAAATTTGCCTTTGCAATTGATGATCATCCTCAGAGTGGGCAACGTTCTGACCGTGGCTTCCTTTTCTCCTCCTCTCCCTACAAAGTAGATTTCTCGCTTCCCTGCTTGCAGAAGTCTCTCGCGGCGAATAAATAATTTCTCTTCTGGTTTATTTCTAGCCGTGAGTGATCACTGCTAGCAGGGGAATTTGTCGCGTTTGTAGTTCATCAAGGACAGGGTCTTTTAAATGAAGCTATTTACTCGGTTGCTGTGAAATAAAGTCACTAAGTACATAAACAACCATGCGTCCACGTGACTGTTAAGTGCTCAACGAGGGCTGGCGTAAGTCGGCAACTGGAACACATCTAGCCTCAAAGCAAAACACGGATTGGACACAGCGAAAACGATTGACCATCTAATCAAAGTCTTCTAGAAATGTAAACGTAAAGCTCGTGGGATGTAGCTGGAGTGACAAGGATACTTCACAAATTAATATGATCCAAGTAAGCTGAAGCCACTCAAAAGGCACTAAGGCCACAAGGTAGCGGGCATTACCCCTTAAATCTACCAAAGCAAAGATTGAGCCCAAGCATCAGCAGCCATGGACAGCTGTTTCGGCCTTGTTAGGCCTCATCAGCATGGCATAGCTAATGCTCAGGCTCAAGTACCCACATATCAATAAAACAAGCAATGAAAATGTAAAGCTTGTGGGATGTGGCTGGAGTGACAAGGATACTTAACAAATTAATGTGATCAAGTAAGCTGAAGCCACTCAAAAGGCACTAAGGCCACAAGGTAGCGGGCATTACCCCTTAAATCTACCAAAGCAAAGATTGAGCCCAAGCATTAGCAGCCATGGACAGCTGTTTCGGCCTTGTTTGGCCTCATCAGCATGGCATAGCTAATGCTCAGGCTCAAGTACCCACACATCAATAAAACAAGCAATGAAAATGTAAAGCTTGTGGGATGTGGCTGGAGTGACAAGGATACTTCACAAATTAATGTGATCAAGTAAGCTGAAGCCACTCAAAAGGCACTAAGGCCACATAGTAGTAGGCATTACCCCTTAAATCTACCAAAGCAAAGATTGAGCCCAAGAATTAGCAGCCATGGACAGCTGTTTCGGCCTTGTTAGGCCTCATCAGCATGGCATAGCTAATGCTCAGGCTCAAGTACCCACATATCAATAAAACAAGCAATGAAAATGTAAGGCTTGTGGGATGTGGCTGGAGTGACAAGGATACTTCACAAATTAATGTGATCAAGTAAGCTGAAGCCACTCAAAAGGCACTAAGGCCACAAGGTAGCGGGCATTACCCCTTAAATCTACCAAAGCAAAGATTGAGCCCAAGCATTAGCAGCCATGGACAGCTGTTTCGGTTGTATAAGAAAGTTTATTCACAGATAAAAACACATTAAAAGACAAACAAAGACAAAGACAATGAAACAAAGGGGCACGCAATATTCAGAAGTACATCAGACAGTCAACGTTTATCCGGAGTAGGCGATCTGATACAAAACAAAATCCCTAATTAAAGTCCCTGAGGCCATATGCCAAACAAATTCCTTATATAGGGCCTTTGATTATATAGTCCACGAACAGCGCACAGACAATGCGCAGACATGAAAGAAGGACGACTAAATAAAGATCCTCAGAAGCCCATCCTCCACGGCACAGAAATCGTCGATCAGCCAAGACTCAGCAAAACAGGATTCGGAGAGCCGAATAAAGTCCAACGAAATTCTCCTCCGTACGTCGTTCGTAATATAACGAATGATAGCCCTATGGTCTTCTTTACCATTGAAAAAAGCGGCCTTATTGCGAAACACCCAAATGCCGTAGAGGATGGACTTAAGAAGAAAACGTGCGACTCTGGCCCTCTTGGCAGAAACTGCGGGCCATAAAAAGAAAAAGACAAAAAGACATTTCTGAACAATTCTGAACGCCGAGGCTAGGAATGTGTTAGAATAACTTGAACTAGAAGAAGACATCACGTCTTTGTACACATTCGACGCACTAAAAATTGTAAAAACTGTGAAATAAAAACTAAAAGTTTGAAATATATTTCGCTCTTCGAGCCTCTTCAGTCAATATGCTTTAGTTAGTAATTCATGTAAGATACATTAAAACTGTTTGAGAACTTTTTGGCGTCATGTAAGCGAACTTATCTCGTAGAGAGTGCGTTGTCACATGTGATGATCGCGCGTGGGACGTGGAAATAATTCCATTCATTCTTAGAGTTAATCAGTGAACCTTCTGGCACTTTGTCTATCCGGACACCCTCAGATATTTGTCTTAGCATGGCGTCTTCGGTATAAAAACCAGTAACATTCATTTTAAATTTCTGCATTTCACTGCCGTGTTTCTCCTTGCAAAAAAGACAATTAATACGGAAATTAAGACACAGTAGGAGAGACAGAATCGGCTGAAAATGGGTCCACACACTTTTAACACGAGGGCAATTAAGAAAACAATGATCGATAGTCTCCTGGGCACGACGCACAAACCCCAGAATTAATGATTCCCCAACGCTTTAAAGAATCACGGACCTTGATACCGCGCAAGGCAATCAACCACAAAAGATCATTCTTGAAATTTTCAGTAAAACGATCCCGGACAAGAGACCAGTAACGATCAAGAGAAGAAGGACGAGGGAGAAAAGAGGACCAGAACTTCGGGAGAAGAGGGGAAGAAGAACGATGCGAGAGGAGAGAACTATAAATCTTACGAGATACAAGATCATCAACAGACGAAACTTGAGCTAGAACGCGAAGACAAACATCATAGAAAGGAGTGGGATGACTCGCGTTAGGAGTGGAAGAATCACGCAAGCCAGCCCACTCAGCCCGCGCGGATGCAAGGTGTCGGCCAACGAAATATTTACATAGGAAAAAACTAGAGTCCTCGGAGGAACTGACGGTGGAAATTTCAAGGCCAAATTGCAAATGCCCAACCCCCTGCACTCTGGTGTAAAAAGCAAGTGTTCCTACTCACGGTTTCACAACGGGAACCCCAAAGGAAAGGCCAAATCAATTGATTGACACGCGCAAGCACCCACGCGGGCATAATAAGAAATCTCCCGAGATAAAGTAATTTACTAAGGGCAAGAACATTAATTAAAAGGCTCTTACCGACAAAGGACAGTGACCGAGATTTCCAAAGATCAAGGGATCCTTCTAACTTGTTAAGACGGGGCTGCCAATTATCAATTTCGGTAGGAACAGTGCCAAAAACTACACCTAAAACGTTCATCTTGCGTACCCAAGTGAGGCCAAGTGGCTCATCAGTTCTATCCTTCCACGAACCCAGCCACATGGCCTCCGTTTTGGACTTATTTAACTTCGCACCAGAACCCTTCTCATAAATAGAAATAACATCAAATAATTTAACAAGAGACCGAAAATCTTTCAAAATTGCCGTAGTATCATCGGCGTACAGACGAACTTTAGCCTGGCGGCCGCGGGCACCAGGCAAGAGAAAGCCCCTGATCTCAGGACAACTGCGAATTTGACAAGCAAGAGCCTCAATACATAAAACATAAAGCATGGGGGACAAGGGGTCACCCTGCCTCACCCCGCGACGTAAAGGAATTTTCTCAGTCAACCATCCATTGAGAAGAATTCGCATGTAAGCACCCTCGTAAAAGGTGTGAACCCATCTCAGAAAATTTGGGCCAAAACCGAGGTGACAGAGAAGATCTGTTAAAAACGAACGGTCGACACGATCAAAAGCCTTCTCCTGGTCGAGGCTAATGAGAATTGCCGTCTCATCAGTCCGCTCAATGAAATCAAGGATATCCCGTAATAAAACAACATTGGACGAAATCGATCGGCCCGGCACAGAACAAGTCTGATCCGGGTCAACAACAGAACCTAAAACGCGAGAAAGGCGACAAGTGATAGCTTTAGAAATAATCTTATAATCTACATTGAGCAAACTGATGGGACGCCAATTTTTCAGACTTTTTCTGTCACCTCGCTTTTTGAAAATTAGTCGGGTAGCGCTGCCCTTCATGGAATCGGACAGTGCTCAGTCACTAAAACATTCACGAGCAACTCTTAAAAAGAAAGGACCCAAAAGGTGCCAAAAAGCTCTATAGAATTCAACGGTGAAACCGTCAGGACCGGGGGACCTACCAAGATTAAGAGAAGAGAGAGACTCGGCGAGCTCAGATAAAGAAAGGGCCTCATCACAGAAATCGCGATCACTTTCGGTGAGAGAACGAGCAAAACCTTGTAGCAGTCGTTGTTTACAAACGGGATCAGTAGGCTCAGGGGAAAATAAATCAGTATAAAAACACACGTGCGCGTGTTCAATTCCCTCACGGGCAAAAACCTCGACCCCATCTGCATTTAAAATAGAAGACACAAAATTACGATCCATGCGCTCACGTTCTAATTTAAAGAAAAAGCGCGTGGGCTTCTCACCATCTTCGAACCATTGAACCCGACTACGAATTTTGGCACCTTCCAGGTCCCTTAAGGTAAGCTCTTTAAGTCGAGTTTCGAGGGAGACAATTGTTGAAACGACAGAATTGTCTCCCTGACAAAGACGCTGCTTACAACTAATTAGGCGATTAGTGAGCTTGACACGCTCGTGGAATAATTCTCTGCGCTTAAGTTTGGAATAAGAAACAATTTCAGCACGCAAAGAACGCTTCAAAAAATCCCACCAGTCCTTAATAGATAGAAAATTATCAACGCAGGTCGAAAAATCAGTAATTCGAGCAGAAATCAAAGAACAAAAATCAGAATCTGAAAGCAACGAATTATTAAATTTCCACAGACCAGGACCACGTGCGTAATCATTATTCAAACAAACTTGCAAGCTAACAAAATCATGATCTGAAAAACAACACGGGAGAATATCACAGGACCGAACGGAGGAAGCAAGATTAAAAGAAACAAAAAACTTATCAAGGCGACTGCCAATTGAAAAATCCGAATTAAACCAAGAGTATTGGCGCAATCTGGGATGAAGTTTACGCCAAGCATCAGAAAGTCTAAAACAAGAACGAAAGTCCGCCAAATATTTCGCAACAAAAACATTACCGCCAAGTTTGTCAAGCTCACTTTCATAACAATTAAAATCTCCACCTAGGATAATAGCATCCGCAGGAAGAAAAAAATCATGAAGATTTTCAAAGAAGATTTTACGATGGGTTAAATTAACAGGAGCATAAATATTAACGAAATTAATCTTGAAACCATTAGACGTAGCTAATAAACTAAGAACACGGCCATCAGAATCTTTGCGCCAGGATAAAATCTCACCATCAAATCGATCGGAAACAAGAATAGCCACACCACCCTGTCTGCCAAAGGCAGGCGACCAGAAACTAGGGCCAGACCACTCAGCAGACAGGGCAGTGAGCCTACTAGAACAAGAAACATGAGTTTCCTGAACAAAACAAAAATCATAACTTTTAGCACGATCAAAAATCATTAACTCCTTACGTAAATCAAAACCCCTTGAATTAAGTGAAAGAAGCTTCACAACAAACAATAATAATAATAAAGGCATGACTAAGAGGGAGCAGACTTACGGGCAATCCCGGATTCAACAGAAGACGAAGATCGCTTACGCGCCCCGATACCAGAAGTATCCATAGGTTCATGTGACCTGGAGAGCTGTGAAGACTGTGACGACTGCGCAGATCTCCTCGGGGTAGAAACCTTAACAGGAGCAGTTGGTTTACGCGTAGTACCGACCTGCGAGTTGGAAAAAGGGGCAGGCTTGCGACGACCAGAAGATTTCGAAGAGAGCTTTTGAGATAGAGAACCGGCCAAAGGCTGGGACGAGCCAGAAGCAGCCCTCGCAGACTCCACATTGGATGCAGATCCAGAGAGATCGCCACTGGCAGACGGAGAAAACACGGACGGCAGGGAAGAAGACTTCAAACGCGTAGCGGGCGAAAAACCGGGTGTAGTAGCCAGAAGGCCTTGTGAGTTGAGAAGACGAGGAGCAGTAGAACCGTCAGCAGACACCTCAGGAGGCGAAGAAGCTACAGGAGTACCGCGGGAGATACCAGCGGAAGAGGTACCAGAGAAAACATCAAGTTGAGTAGAAACATTGGAGACAACTCGTTGAGCAGGAGTGCTGGAGGTACTAGTACTGGGAGCAGTAGAAACAGAAGAAACCACGGCAGTTGTAACAGGTAGGACAGCAGCAGGCGTAGCAGATGGAACAGGCTGTTGGTGTTCGCTAACATCTGCAAGAGAATCACTATCCGCCGTCTGCATGTCATCATCCTCGTCATCACCATCGTTATTCTCGTCAACGGTAGCATCATCATCAGCATCAGACTTTGGATAATAGTCATCATCAGAGGGGTGATCATCGTTGCTAACAGAAACATCGCCGTCAGTCTTGGCATGGCGATGCCAAGAGTAATCACAGTCATTGGCCAGGTGGTCGAGGCCTCCACAAATACAACAGGCCTTATCATTAGGGCATGCTTTAGAAACATGGCCAATCCCATCGCAGTTGTAACAAACGACAGCATTACAATCTTTGGCAAGGTGCTCAGACGAATTGCAACGACGACACGTTTTTGGCTGGTTATTATGATAAAAGCGCACCAAAAACTTCCCAAAGCGAATAAGACATGGTACAGGCTTCTTGAGTACAACCCGAAAATGTCGCAAACCATTACAAACTTTAGGCTGATCGTAGAGCTTTCCACGGCGACAATGAATGACGTTACAGTACGGGCGTAAACGAGCGATAAGCGCAGCATCAGGCATCTCATGTGGGGCATCGTAAATAGTAAAAAAGGTGTGAGGTCTGGAAGCAGATCGAACGTAATAAGAATTACGTTGAACACTGAAGGACGTAACTTTCACAAACTTCTCGCGGACGGCCTTATCAGTGAAGGTGATATGGATTTCATTGTCCAACTTGCGCTGAATACAGCGAACCTTCCTGGCGGGGATACCATCTCTGGCCAGAGCATCAAAAATATCCTTGGTAATGAGACGTTCACGGGCGATGAAATACGCTGTACAAGGACGGTCTGGCATAAAATTGCCTTCGTCAAAATGCTCACGCTCAAAAGCAGTCGGAAGATAATCCAGAATCTCAATATCCGATAAATCACCAAGATCTCCTAGAAGGTCAGAACGGGACGGAGCTGCCACGCTAGAATACAAACGAGCTTCAGGAGCATCCATGGTCACAGGAGTCGTGGAAGCACTCGGAAAAGCATCAGACTCATTAACGGTTACATTTTCAGCCCAACTTGAGGGCGTGCTCAAATCATCAGTCATGGCTAAGAAAAAAAGAAAAACGTCACCAAGACGTTTAACTCACACGCGTTGAGAAAGCGGGGGGGAGGCTTTGCCGTTCCCCCCCGGCGGGTACTTAGGACTGCCTCGGAAAAAAACAAGGATAGCGAAAGACAGCTGTTTCGGCCTTGTTAGGCCTCATCAGCATGGCATAGCTAATGCTCAGGCTCAAGTACCCACATATCAATAAAACAAGCAATGAAAATGTAAGGCTTGTGGGATGTGGCTGGAGTGACAAGGATACTTCACAAATTAATGTGATCAAGTAAGCTGAAGCCACTCAAAAGGCACTAAGGCCAAAAGGTAGCGGGCATTACCCCTTAAATCTACCAAAGCAAAGATTGAGCCCAAGCATTAGCAGCCATGGACAGCTGTTTCGGCCTTGTTAGGCCTCATCAGCATGGCATAGCTAATGCTCAGCCTCAAGTACTTATCGATATGTGGGTACTTGAGTCTGAGCATTAGCTATGCCATGCTGATGAGGCCTAACAAGGCCGAAACAGCTGTCCATGGCTGCTAATGCTTGGGCTCAATCTTTGCTTTGGTAGATTTAAGGGGTAATGCCCGCTACCATGTGGCCTTAGTGCCTTTTGAGTGGCTTCAGCTTACTTGATCACATTAATTTGTGAAGTATCCTTGTCACTCCAGCCACATCCCACAAGCTTTACATTTTCATTGCTTGTTTTATTGATATGTGGGTACTTGAGCCTGAGCATTAGCTATGCCATGCTGATGAGGCCTAACAAGGCCGAAACAGCTGTCCATGGCTGCTAATTCTTGGGCTCAATCTTTGCTTTGGTAGATTTAAGGGGTAATGCCCGCTACCTTGTGGCCTTAGTGCCTTTTGAGTGGCTTCAGCTTACTTGATCACATTAATTTGTGAAGTATCCTTGTCACTCCAGCCACATCCCACAAGCTTTACATTTTCATTGCTTGTTTTATTGATATGTGTGGTTCGAAGATGGTGAGAAGCCCACGCGCTTTTTCTTTAAATTAGAACGTGAGCGCATGGATCGTAATTTTGTGTCTTCTATTTTAAATGCAGATGGGGTCGAGGTTTTTGCCCGTGAGGGAATTGAACACGCGCACGTGTGTTTTTATACTGATTTATTTTCCCCTGAGCCTACTGATCCCGTTTGTAAACAACGACTGCTACAAGGTTTTGCTCGTTCTCTCACCGAAAGTGATCGCGATTTCTGTGATGACGCTCTTTCTTTATCTGAGCTCGCCGAGTCTCTCTCTTCTCTTAATCTTGGTAGGTCCCCCGGTCCTGACGGTTTCACCGTTGAATTCTATAGAGCTTTTTGGCACCTTTTGGGTCCTTTCTTTTTAAGAGTTGCTCGTGAATGTTTTAGTGACTGAGCACTGTCCGATTCCATGAAGGGCAGCGCTACCCGACTAATTTTCAAAAAGCGAGGTGACAGAAAAAGTCTGAAAAATTGGCGTCCCATCAGTTTGCTCAATGTAGATTATAAGATTATTTCTAAAGCTATCACTTGTCGCCTTTCTCGCGTTTTAGGTTCTGTTGTTGACCCGGATCAGACTTGTTCTGTGCCGGGCCGATCGATTTCGTCCAATGTTGTTTTATTACGGGATATCCTTGATTTCATTGAGCGGACTGATGAGACGGCAATTCTCATTAGCCTCGACCAGGAGAAGGCTTTTGATCGTGTCGACCGTTCGTTTTTAACAGATCTTCTCTGTCACCTCGGTTTTGGCCCAAATTTTCTGAGATGGGTTCACACCTTTTACGAGGGTGCTTACATGCGAATTCTTCTCAATGGATGGTTGACTGAGAAAATTCCTTTACGTCGCGGGGTGAGGCAGGGTGACCCCTTGTCCCCCATGCTTTATGTTTTATGTATTGAGGCTCTTGCTTGTCAAATTCGCAGTTGTCCTGAGATCAGGGGCTTTCTCTTACCTGGTGCCCGCGGCCGCCAGGCTAAAGTTCGTTTGTACGCCGATGATACTACGGCAATTTTGAAAGATTTTCGGTCTCTTGTTAAATTATTTGATGTTATTTCTATTTATGAGAAGGGTTCTGGTGCGAAGTTAAATAAGTCCAAAACGGAGGCCATGTGGCTGGGTTCGTGGAAGGATAGAACTGATGAGCCACTTGGCCTCACTTGGGTACGCAAGATGAACGTTTTAGGTGTAGTTTTTGGCACTGTTCCTACCGAAATTGATAATTGGCAGCCCCGTCTTAACAAGTTAGAAGGATCCCTTGATCTTTGGAAATCTCGGTCACTGTCCTTTGTCGGTAAGAGCCTTTTAATTAATGTTCTTGCCCTTAGTAAATTACTTTATCTCGGGAGATTTCTTATTATGCCCGCGTGGGTGCTTGCGCGTGTCAATCAATTGATTTGGCCTTTCCTTTGGGGTTCCCGTTGTGAAACCGTGAGTAGGAACACTTGCTTTTTACACCAGAGTGCAGGGGGGTTGGGCATTTGCAATTTGGCCTTGAAATGCGATGCCCTTCGTTTAAGTTGCATGATTTCCACCGTCAGTTCCTCCGAGGACTCTAGTTTTTTCCTATGTAAATATTTCGTTGGCCGACACCTTGCATCCGCGCGGGCTGAGTGGGCTGGCTTGCGTGATTCTTCCACTCCTAACGCGAGTCATCCCACTCCTTTCTATGATGTTTGTCTTCGCGTTCTAGCTCAAGTTTCGTCTGTTGATGATCTTGTATCTCGTAAGATTTATAGTTCTCTCCTCTCGCATCGTTCTTCTTCCCCTCTTCTCCCGAAGTTCTGGTCCTCTTTTCTCCCTCGTCCTTCTTCTCTTGATCGTTACTGGTCTCTTGTCCGGGATCGTTTTACTGAAAATTTCAAGAATGATCTTTTGTGGTTGATTGCCTTGCGCGGTATCAAGGTCCGTGATTCTTTAAAGCGTTGGGGAATCATTAATTCTGGGGTTTGTGCGTCGTGCCCTAGACAGGAGACTATCGATCATTGTTTTCTTAATTGCCCTCGTGTTAAAAGTGTGTGGACCCATTTTCAGCCGATTCTGTCTCTCCTACTGTGTCTTAATTTCCGTGTTAATTGTCTTTTTGTCTTTTTCTTTTTATGGCCCGCAGTTTCTGCCAAGAGGGCCAGAGTCGCACGTTTTCTTCTTAAGTCCATCCTCTACGGCATTTGGGTGTTTCGCAATAAGGCCGCTTTTTTCAATGGTAAAGAAGACCATAGGGCTATCATTCGTTATATTACGAACGACGTACGGAGGAGAATTTCGTTGGACTTTATTCGGCTCTCCGAATCCTGTTTTGCTGAGTCTTGGCTGATCGACGATTTCTGTGCCGTGGAGGATGGGCTTCTGAGGATCTTTATTTAGTCGTCCTTCTTTCATGTCTGCGCATTGTCTGTGCGCTGTTCGTGGACTATATAATCAAAGGCCCTATATAAGGAATTTGTTTGGCATATGGCCTCAGGGACTTTAATTAGGGATTTTGTTTTGTATCAGATCGCCTACTCCGGATAAACGTTGACTGTCTGATGTACTTCTGAATATTGCGTGCCCCTTTGTTTCATTGTCTTTGTCTTTGTTTGTCTTTTAATGTGTTTTTATCTGTGAATAAACTTTCTTATACAACCGAAACAGCTGTCCATGGCTGCTAATGCTTGGGCTCAATCTTTGCTTTGGTAGATTTAAGGGGTAATGCCCGCTACCTTGTGGCCCTAGAGCCTTTTGAGTGGCTTCAGCTTACTTGATCACATTAATTTGTGAAGTATCCTTGTCACTCCAGCCAAATCCTACAAGCTTTACGTTTTCATTGCTTGTTTTATTGATATGTGGGTACTTGAGACTGAGCATTAGCTATGCCATGCTAATGAGGCCTAACAAGGCCGAAACAGCTGTCCATGGCTGCTAATGCTTGGGCTCAATCTTTGCTTTGGTAGATTTGAGGGGTAATGCCCGCTACCATGTGGCCTTGGTGCCTTTTGAGTGGCTTCAGCTTACTTGATCACATTAATTTGTGAAGTATCCTCTTCTAGAAATGGACTACTAGGCTAAATTTAAAAAAAAAACGCTTTTCATCAAAGAAATTAAGGCTAGCCCTCCATGAACATTCAAGAAATCTGTTTACCCAAGACTTGTTTCTATAGTTATTAAAATTACATTTTTTTTTCTTTCTGTCACCTCTTTGGAAATCTTACCATCACAGTGTTAAGAATGATTGCAATTGAATCGTTCCCTAATTTTTCATCAACAATATATATATATTTCTAGTAAAAGCCTGGTTTCCACACGATCGCAGACGACCGCGGATCGCGATCGCAAAGGGTGTTCTTTTCACTTAATACGATCCCGACGCCGGCAAAGTCTTATCACACTTAGTCAGATCGAGGAAATTATGTAAAAGTACCGTCTGTGGACAATGTGTGGCTTCAGTACGCAGTCACTGCTGATATTACAGAATTTTGAATTCACATCTTGAATTACTTCCCAATTTTTTGCCTAAACTGTTTCTCTTCCTAACATCATCCTTAACTTGAAAGGTTTACTGTTATGCCGTAAAGACACGCGTTCAAGGCAACTACTTTCATTCGTGTCTCGTCTCGAACGCTGCCTTGTTTGTACTTTGCCGTGTTAGCCGGAGTGAGTGTTGCTCGATTAATAGACCGCGCTCGTGCTTTGGTGCTCTTGGAGACATGCCCGGGAGACATCAATATTTCTTTCGCAGATCGCATAACTCTAGAGATCGTAGCCTGCGTGGCAAGCGTTACCGTTCGAAGCCGTTCAATTCGTTTTACGCATTCTGGCCGCGCAAAAATTGGGGAGAGACCACTCCCACCCGCGCGCGTCCTCCTACTTTTTGCTCTCTCCTCAATTTTCGCGCGACCAGAATGCGCTAAGTGAACAGGTTCAAACGGGAACGCTTGCTAGCAGGCTACAGGTGGCTGGCGGTAGATCGTCTGCGATCATTAGGGAGCTTAAGCAACGAAGACGGTAACGGCAACGAGAATGCCACAAAACAATAGATTTAATGAGCAAAACGATCGTTCTGCACGTACGTTTTACAATTTTGTACATTTCTTTGCCGTCACCTGCAAAACCGCAACGTGAAATAACTAAAGTTTAGGTTTTTTAACAGGTTGGAATGATTGCCAAACAGCTACAAAAACGAGAAGTAATAATTAGTGAAAATGACGTTTTCGTTGACGTCGCCTTTGTCGTCGCTCAATCTTCCTATAATCGTTCGATCGTGGACAATGCAGAAGTGCGCTTCAATATGATCGCAGACGATCCCGAAGTGTTTGCAATCTGCAATTTGCGATCCATCTGTGGTCGTTTGCAATCTGTCATTGCGATCCATCTGTGATTGTCTGCAATCATTATGGAAACCACGCTTAAATTCACTTTCGATTATTTGATTATAACATTATTTGGCGTCGAAACTGCGTCTTAAACCTTTTTACAATTTTTAAGATGTTTAAGACTTTCGGAGAATCTTTAAGTGTTCACTTTCGCAAACGTTCAGTACAAAATAAACAAGAAATTATTAAAGGCTAGAAATGAATGCATCTTTGAATATTTTACATGTGGTTGTTAGAATGGTCACGGCCGGGTTTGAGTAGCAGGTGAACAATGTGGAGGAAAAGTGAAAAGAAAGTCCATTCTGCAAAGCAAACTGAAAACAACTGACAAGCCGCGCTCCTGGTGGACTTACGTACTAAGCAAGTTAACTTGATTTTATTTCCGCTTAAGTAAACGAACGTTGCTTTTTTAGGCAAAGCTTTTAACTATAATGATAATATCAGTCAATGTAACAGACTACTCATAAAGTCCGACACAGTGTCTACCAGAGCGATAAAAGATTCATCACGAACCACGTGACGATCCTGTTGCCGTTGGTAACTGTCTTTTTCATTGTCATGGTCATCTAAAACAGTTAAATCTACAGGGTCATTTCCAGAACCTTTCGACTTAATGGATTGACACTCATATGACAAAGAAAGCCCATCGGAGATATCCGAGCTTGAACTGCATGCTTTACGATCAGAAACTTTTTTTGTCTTTTAGAAATATCATGACGCCTCTCTGCTTTCTTCCTTGGCCGCTTTTGTTGCGATGGGTACGCAGCATCTTCCATTTCCTTTAAGGCGTTGTTAAGAAGACGTACAAAGACGGAATCCAAATGATCCGATCTCGGTTTTGAAAGAAGATCACAAAGCCTTCTTATTACAGTTATCAGACCACGTGAGGGATTTTCAAGACCCTTAACAAGGCCAAAGTTAAATGCCTGAAATGGATTCAAAGAATGACTTGGGATATTGAAAGGCCGTTAAAAGAGACCGTTAGTCTTATACTGCGGATTTTCGTCGATTTGGTGCATTAATGGGGCTGCGAAGGGCCCATTCACAGGCATTGGAGTCCCAAACGGAGCACTGGTCACGACTTGGGAGGGCCAGAAGGATGCAATGCCGCCTTGGCCTGACCCGAAAGAATCCGTTTCATCGAGGACACCATCGAAAAGTTCCTCGAAGACATCATCAAGGCTCGATGAAGCCTCCATAGTTGTGGATGACACCTCTGATTCAACGCTTTCAGAAGACACCTTTCTTTCAAGGTCATCTGACACGCTTGAGACGGCTGAGCGCCACGTGCCGTCGAACAGCGCCTCTACAAAGTCATCCGAGTCCTCTGAATACTGCTTACACGGTGCATCTAAAGAACTCCGTGTGTTCGATGATGGACTCTTGTCGCTTTTTTCTCTAACGCTTTGTTTTTCACTTGTATTTAATGCACTTTCAACTGATGTCTGCTTGGCTACTACGAGGGCTTAGAACACTCTCCTGTTGGCGACTGTCGCTTACAGAGCTCGATTGTCACGTCATTGCGGTCTGGGATTTCTTAAGTTGGTTCGTCTTTGATTTCATTTTATTTTCCTTTACCTGATAAAACATAAATTTAACGGAACATGTTAGCATCATCATTACCATCAAGATATTACCGAATAATTGAATGCGTTGAAGGTGGGGATTACTTGAAACCCTGCGCGGGGCTTGTGAATGATTACGCATCAACGATAATAAAGTAATATTATCAAAGCGATGGCTACATGTTGGAATCCCAGTAGTTTCGACACATTAACAACTTGGGCTTTTTCCTAAAAGAAGTAAATTAATTCGCTCTTACTATGCCAGAGTCCAGAGTATTGTAAAACACAGGGACATGGAAAGAAGTACATTATGAATAATAATACAATTCGGCTGTTTCTCATTTGTCTTAAGCCCTGGCCAAACGGGAATGTTTTGTCACCAAACATCATCAAACATTGTTACCGTTTGGCCACCTTGTTTGCTGATGTCTGATGGTGTTTGATCGTGTTTGAACTCCATCAAACATTCGACCAAAAAACTTCAAACATTTCTTTTGTTTTCATGTTTCTTTGGTGATGTTTGGCTCGTTTGGCCAGCTATAACAAACATATATCTTTTTGCTCGCGCATGCGAGATGCGTTGTCTCATTCGCTTGTATCCACAAATTGTAAACAGGGATCTTGCGGAGGTTGTGGTACTCTGGGTAATTTTGTGACCCACAACCCCTAGCGCTCGTTTTTACTCTCCTCACGTAGGAGCATCCCATTATACTGGATTCAAGATTGAACTGAAAACTTTTACTCCCTACTGAATTGGAGAATGCGTTGTTTATTTCATGAAAAGCCAATGAATATTATTATCACTTCAATATTCTGATCAATGTCGTTGAATTCCTTCCTTCCTTCCACGAAGAGTAATTTGTCGCGCACCAAAATAGTTGACCTTGAGATGACCATCAAACCACTGCTTTGTTTAATTGAAGTGTTTTGTTTGCAAAAACGCATGTTTTAAAAGGGTCAAAGGTAAAAATGATAATTTTGATTAAAAAAAATGCTAGAATGCTTATTTAACCAGTTGAAAGTAACAGTTTAGATCAGTCCATGTAACAATTCCTTCAATCTAGTGTATTCGCTCAAAAACGACAATACGCACAATCAGTCAGATTTACAGAAGGTTATAGTGAAATTGTTATCATGTGCAAGGCTTACGTTTTACAGTTTCATCGATTTTTTTTTTGTGCTTCCGAAGAGCCAATTTAGTCTTCGTCACGACATACTGAACGAAAGTGACACCTGTAAATTGAACGTGTATATCTGACAAAAACGGATCCGTGTACAGGAGCTGAAAAGAAAAAGGGAGGGGAAGATGAATTGTAGCACTGGGCTTCTTGTTCCCCGGCGGGCCCAACGTGGGGTCTATCCGTGGGATATAACATGTCAGCGGTTGCGTCTAGAAAGGCCGGAAAATTGGAGAACGAAATCAGTGCTGCTGCGCGTTCGCGTTAGATTTTAGATATAGAACCCTTCTGTTCTGTAAACTAAGAAGTAAAATGGAGTTTTCAAGATGATCAGTTGGGGAGATTGCATTTATATCTTGTTCGGGAAAAGAAATGATATCTCAACTTTTGCTACCTCCGGAGCCGCGCCGGGACAAGATTGAAGCCCTCGAAATCAATTCTACCTACGTCCAATTCTGAGCGATTTACAACACCGACTTTCGCTACTGACATCTTTGGCTGAAATCTCAACGGAGGGTGTGTTTCGTTTCGATGTCAAACCAGGTAAGTTTGTTAATTGTGTGCTTACTTACTCGATGATGAATTTGTGAATGAGGCAGTATTAAGTTAGCATGCACTCTTTAGACAGCCGGCTATGCGTTTTCGACTTGACTGATGAGCGGCATAATCCAGAGCTGTCTGAGTTTTTTTTTCTTCATTGCTGCCAGATTAAGTGACCCAAAGCTCAGTAGCAGACCATGCTCGCGGAATCGTGTATTCAGCGTTGCATTGATCTATCGCAAATGCCGCCGGATGGACTGGATTTTAACCCTTTGACTACCAATTTATTGCATTTTTTAAGTAAATTTTTAGTGATAATTAGTCTGGAGGACTAATCTTCTCCATTTAAGAAGTTGCGATGGAAATAACAGCGGGCTTGTGTCACTGTGGGCTCACTTTAAAGGTGTGACGTCACGCACATTAGCGGCTGTTGTTCGTTTACCGAGTCAACAAGCTTGATTGTGGTAAATTTGCCGCTTTATGAGGTTTTTTCGAGCCATTTTCCTCCACAAAGGCCCCCAGGCTGGCAACCTTAAGCTGGAATGTGGGTAAAGGCAAGCCTTTGAAAGAAGCCAGAAGTGAGAGACGGTTTCTTGCCTAATGAGACGCTAAATCTGCTTCGTAGCCAATATGGTGGTGGATGGCCGAAGCTGTCTCTCTGCTAACTTTGTGGAAGGATTCCAGGACCTACCAAGGCAATTTGGGCTAGTTTTGACTGGTAAAAAGTTCAATCGACGTCATATTTTCCTGGTAGTACAGGGTGGCCCGACTTGGAAATAGGAAATGGAAGGGTTCTATGTTCTTGGAATAGTTGCCTTTCCCAGAATCCTTTTGGGGCGTGAACAAGACAACTTGAGATACGCGAGATTGGCTCCAATAAAATAGCTAAAGCGTGGCTTGTGGAAGAAGTGAGAGGAAAAATTCCCTCCAGATGCCAAGGTCCGGCTTTAAGGTTTGCTGTAAATGTAGAATTTTGATTTTTGGGCAATGTTTTTATTAAAAAGTTGACCACGAAAATGTGTAATTTTTGGAGTTGTTCTTTGGTCAAAAGACCAGCATTTTGGGCTTTGCTGCCAAAAAAAACTGTGCCATGCAGCGGAATTCGGGTATTGTTGTCGGTTTTTTGGATTTGATAATTGCAAAAAGCATCATTTAGTGCTATTTACACATTATTATGTCTTTGTGACAAAATTTAAACAAGAAATAAATCATAAAAGCAAAAGCGGTATATTTTACGCAAATATGCGTCTTTGGGAGCCAAAGAGTTAAATAACCGAAGAAGACCTAACAGCCACGCGATTGGAACTAAGCAGCATCTGAGAAATGGTTATATAAACTGCGTTTACTTGAACATTCACTGAACTCTTAACACTGATAAGGCAGTTTCGGAGCCGGTTGAAACAGTCAAAAGTTCAAGTCATGCTTTTTCTTAGCTTTTGATCATTTCTACACGACCGGAACTGGAATCGTTTTCATTGAGTATATAGAAATATTATTGGTTCTTCAAAGCTGCTCGTGGTTAACACGCGAGGCGAATATATCTGTCAGTGATCGATGACAGTGATCGATGGTATCTGCACCGCGATAACTTCAGCTTTGATTTGTAACAACTTGTACTTTTTACACCAACTGCAGTGGTACCTGCGATAAAGGTTTGATGCTCCGTTGGTAATCCGTGCTTATTCTCGTCATTGTCTCAAAAATTTTAATGTATAAAAATCAAGGACGAACTGCGTGAAAGAAAATACTGAGCTAAGACGATCAGTCATAATAAATATTTGAACAAGTTACCGAGTACTGAGTATCAATTCTTTGGCACTGAAAACACAGCCTTGCAAATGAGACGTCTGTGTACCATTCATGACAGAAATGAGAGAGTGAATATAACTCAAACTGGCAGATATACTGATTAACGAGGCACTAACTTAGCACAGTCGAAAAATTTTATGAAGACGTCTTAGCGCCATTCGTAAATGCTTTCTTGAAAAGTTATATATGATTCAGATACCCAAGTTAGACCTAGTTTAAGTCTGTCACCTTAGTTTGTGCGCATGCTGTTTCTTTAGTAAAAAGTTACAATTGAGGCCATGAATAAATCAGTGGAAACGTAGTGACCAGCGGCTCTATCTTGTAGTTCCCTGCAATCGGTATTTCTAATGTTGACGACCTGCATATTATGTATATTATGCCGCTCAAGGTGGCTCTAGTTTTTGACCGAGATATAGTCATCAGTAATCCTTAAGTGTAACCATTCAAATGAAAGCTACTGTTCAGGAGATTCCTCAGCGAATTTATGATGCTGTACAAAATGGCTCTAGTGTATTTGTATTG
>JAEMWC010000493.1:355000-427500 GCA_016490735.1 Pachyseris speciosa
CCTTTCGCCGTAGCGGAGTTTCCGCCGCCACGGGGAAAGGTGAACAAACGTACAGTGAGTATAAAGCGTAGCGTTTTTCTTGCTGGGATATATAATGTCAAAAACAATTGAAACTCCTTTGCTCGACGACACAGCAGTTTGTCATTCATACTTGCTAATAGACATCCAATATAGACATGGAAAAAATGCAGCTAGCAACAGACATAATCCCATGTGGAATACACGTGTAGTTTTGTTCAGTAATTTAAATTTAAATTGAGATGACTTGGGACAGACAGTCCCGCTGACACAAACAAAAATAACTTGAGAATATAGCTAGACCTAAGAAAACGTTGTTGCGTTTCCAAAAACGTGATAACTTCAGGCAGCAAATTTGATCATACCCCCACGCTTCCGTCCGGATGCCACTTTGCTTGAGACAATTCGCAACGGAGCGTATAAAAAACATAGCCCCGCAAAGGCCCGAGGGCGAGCAGACTTTCCTGGTGTCTAAGTAACGGGTCAAAATGACAACACGTGTCAGAGAAAGGGTGCTAGTTAAAACACTAAACTGGTATTAGTGGGTCAAAGGTCTTGTACAATGGATCGGAGCTTCATCATCACTGCTCAATTTGGTGTACCTGTTTATTCAATGATAACACCAATAGCCCTAAGTTTAGCAGCGAAATTGTGGTTTACTCATTGAAAACACTTTAAGTGGTCACTTAGCGGAAAACCGCAAATCAAAATCCAAGTGTGGCTGAGCTTGATGATCTCAATATACGCTCACGCTATCTTGGCACTTTCATGAAAAGTCTAAAATAATTATATAAATGGCCATGCCCGGTGTTAAACAAGTATTTGACAAGTTTAGAAGGATGTTCCTCTGAGTAAAGTGCAAAAAATGGTTTGTTTTTTTATGTTGAGTTGATTATTCCGATAATTGTTGTTCTTCTCACTCAACATTGAATTTAAAATTACGAAAACCATCGCGTGGAAATTTACTGGGTAACGTTAACGTAGCTGGCAGTCCAAGCAATGTTTTTAACCACTGATACACTCCATCGTTTTGGGAAGGGATAACGTTGTAAGCATCACGAAGTCAGATGAGTAGTCAGATGTTGTTTTATGAAGTTTTACTCAACTCAATACAAAGAAATACAGATAATACATACAAAGCGGATCATCAGAGGAGATTCAAGAACTTGGTGCATCAGTTCAGTTCCAGATCGTGTTACTGTCTGAGGCAATGAGTTGGCCACTATCACACCACCCGGCATCACTTATGTTACTTTAATTCGTTGATGGGCGTTCATCGTAATGCTAACTTGAGACAGATTAAAAACAACAGCAACTTTTGGATACAAAATTACGCCGATACATTAACAATCAATTCCTTAGACAAGGCTCAGTTTCCAATCAATAAAATAAGATTTCAACAGTTTTCTTATCCGAAGAGAAAAACATTATTTACGCGTGCGAACGAATTTTCTCATTCTAATTCTAGCTCGCTCTATTTTGGCTGGTAAAAGGACAAGCTACTACATTTTATCAATGTTATCCGTTACACCACTTGGCATTTAAGGCGATTAACAATATTGCCTTAACGGAACTTTTTTTTTATGTTGATTCATACATTGCATATCCTGATTCTAACATCGTAGACTGGAGAGACAGCATATTTGAATTTGCCCAATATTGTAGCCTTGTATCGTGAATGCTAAACCGTCGAAAACATAACCTACGGGGACGTTCACACGTTTTTGTGGAAGCGTGGGAATAAGATCACAAAACAAAATGTAGCAAAGTGCCGAAATACTACCGGTATTAAAAAACGAGACAGTTCTTAAACTTCCTTCCAAGGAAATTATAACAGTTTCACAGTGTGTTTAATTGACTCGACCTAAGATATGTTCACCTCTTGCAAAGGGACGTTGTCAAGGATTCTTCTTCAAATCGTGGCCGGAAGCAGCTTTCAAAACCCCACCCAAACCATTCTGATATATTGTAACAGAATTTGGAATAACCGCGTCACAGCTCATTAATCAGTCTTTCGGCAAGGTTCGGAAGTGTTCGTAAGTGCTCGGTCATTGCCGACTACATAAAAGATAGGCGTACGTAACGAAAGACGAAAAGGAAGCAGAAAAAAGCTGCGTCATAATTGGTAACTTTTTGTTCGCAAATGTTCGGTTATCGTCGTTAATCTACGTAAAGATTCGGAATAGACCACGCAAAGAATCAGGAAAATCGCAGGGGAGCCAGTATCAATGCAATTTGTCCAAAACGATGAGAATGCTCCCCTTTGGGGAGATCCCATAAGTACAGCTTTTGAACTGGCAGTTGAAATTAGGAGACAATCTCTCAACCTCGGGCAAAAGAGGTGGTAATCTCCCAAAGTCGACTATTTCCTTCGTCTGTAAGAGTAATTCAATTGCCTAGAAACCACTTAGCATCCGTAGTGAGGTAATTTGTAATACTGGCTCAGCTGAGCTGGTCTGTGAAGCGCATTACCCGTGTTAAATAAAGTTACTTGCATATGCATTAGTTTACATATATTTACATATGCAACTTATTTGAATTTGTAAGACTGACGAACATTCTCTTTAACTAAAGCTAACTCGAGATACTAGATGGCGGTTTATCAATTAGTAATTCATACGTCTGGCACTGATGACTAAGAATGAACACAACATAATTTAAATTGTAACTACAGGTAAATTCAGCAGTGTTCCCGCATTTGTGTGGCAGCGTAGGCGTATGTTTGGAAACCATAATTTAAACAGGAAAACTCCGTACCTATTTAGCGCAATTAACAGGACAATAATAATATTTTTGAATCGTGTTTTAGTTAAAATTTCTTTATCTATGATGAGTCGAAGGATAAGAACAATACTTCCAAATATCTTCCCTGAATTCTAGTCCGGCTGCCACGAGTTAGCCCTGAAGTATCTGCTATTTGATCGAATACGAAAAACCGGTGTTCTGGTTCGCTAGGTTGGAGGTCGGAGTTATTTCAAAATACTCGGAACAGGTCTGCTAAGAAAAGTCACATTCCTGGTAATCGAGTAGCTGGGTATTGGGAGAGATATCTTGGTCGGTGTCTTTTTAGCGTCACCGTTTCGTTTCGTTTTCGTGCTTGTAAAGGCTAGTTAAAGGTTCGGGATTAATCGGAAGAACTCGCCCAGTGTCGTTAAACTACGCAAGAGGTATCTCTGCTCATGAGAAGAGCGAGATTTTATCCAAGGTTTTATTTTCAGCGTGTTGTTTAGCTTAAGAGACCAAGCTTTCACCCTTTCAAATTTTCTCACAAGAACTCCGTGGCCGTGGATAAAAAAAGAAGCCATAGTTGTTTGTTCTTGCCACTAAAATAACAAACGTCGCTTCAACGCGCATTAAAACATTGCTATTGTTCGAAAAAGCATGGTCATTTAATTGACGATATAGTTTAATGCAGCTTCGCTGGTACTTTCGGTTACAATGGATATGTTAAGATGTTCGGCCGTCTACTGTATCCTTGGCAGCGTGCTTACAGATCAATTGTTGTGATTAGTTTTCGCCAAAAAGACTGTGGGACAAAATCAAAACTTACTAACGAAGGGACAGAAAAAACGTTTAATCCAAGTTTAATGATGAATAAATTAATCAGAATCGAGTGAGTGAGTGGGTGAATAATTTTGTACCGTTACTGTTAACTTATGTCCCCCCCTCCCTTTAAGTCCCCCTCCGGCAAGAAATGAAAAGTCAGCTACAGACGCTTTTGTCTGCTACAATCTCTTACTTTTTCATCAAATATTTAACAAATTCTATCACTGAGAAAGTTGAGATGACGTGGACTATTGAAATCTTGGGACAGTATAAACGTAGGGCTCTACGTACTGAGGTGAACTATGGTAACCAATGCTCAGTCGAGGGCTGTGGAGTCTCTACGAACTACCTCTTTTAGGAGTCAGTCACAGATATTTCCTTACGGAGCTCTGTGATGGAAAAGAATAGGCACTGATTAAGGCAGACTAGTTCAAATGAATATGATTTTTCAAGAAAACGTATGCAAATTTCCTGTCAGCTAGTTATTTTACAGTCGACTCTCTGGTAAGCGACCACCCTTGCTGCACGACAAAGTGGTCGCTTACAGGAAGTGGTCGCTTACACGAAAAATCAACAAAATAAATCAAAAACCGAATTGATTAACCAATTACATACAGATACTACCTTTTCTAAATAAAATTATGCTTAGGAAAGAAATTGAAACACCCATTATAGTCTGGAAAATCTTACTACTTCAGTTGAAACTTTGTATAACCTTTTGCAACAGATCTCTGTATCAATTTCTGCTTGCCCGCTGCAGATCTAATTATAGCCATCTTTTGGATAAACGGTTATTATCTGTCAGCACTCCGGGTCATCGCTATTGAGAACTGAACTTTTGTAACATTTGAGTGATGATTAAAGATCATGCGTGATAATGTTGGGTGGTCGCTTACTGGATACTGAAAGCAAATATAGTATTACGAAATAGTATTCTAAACCCGCGGAACGGGAACCTCTCCCTCCCCCTCCAAGAAAACAACAATAATAATAATAATCGAATAATAATAATAATAATAATAGTAATAATAATAATAATAATGATAATAATAATAATATAGTAATAATAACAATGATGGTGATGATGATGATAACAACCCTCTATTTCGAGTATTCATATTCCGAAATAGTCCCCCCAAAATACGCCCTATTTAGTGTTGGTCTGTTTTATCATGGTGCTTTGAAATCGACAAGCCTTTGATTACTTTCATCACAGGACCCCTCTCTTCTTCACTAAAATCAGTTTTAATGAGGACTATAACATAGAGCAGTTACGGTTTTCAGCTGAAATTCGGGCTAGTGCTATTTGTTTCGTGCTCTTTGACTACGCTCTGTTATTTCATGAGCTGACACTCACTTAGTTTCTCTACTGCCGGTCGATAGATTGTGTTATGTTTTCGTTAATTCCATTCTGCCAGTGTCGCTTGTCCTACACCCAAAGTACTTAGCAGCTCAAGGATTCTCTCGAACCGGCAAAAATCTCCAAAAACATCTTCACGCCGTTCGATATATAACTGTATAAATATTGATGAACTTTGAGATGAAACGAACCGTTATTAAATGTCTTCTCTCAGGATTGCTTGTGTGTTATGAACAAAGGAGAACAGACCAAAATCTTTGTCGTGTTAGTCATTGGCTCTCGAGTAATCCTGTAGCTCTTCCAGACCTCTATTTTCATTGGTTCCTATTTCCTGTAGCTTCTTTTGACATGAGGGCTGGGGGTATTGTTTGTGTTGTGTCATCTATTGTTTCGTTCTCCAATCGTACACCGCGTCTGGAAAGCTACGGGGTCTCCATTGGCTCACTGTGCTCCATACATTTTAGGCAGTGCAGCTCTGAAAGTCGCGCTAAAAAACTGTATGTTCATCATCATATACTGGGAGTTTGTCATGCAATTCCAGGCCGTTTTGCCAATTGCATGCTGGCCTTCCATTGTACAACAGATTGTTTTTTTATAATGGAACTGATCTAAACGTGAGAAAAAGAAATGTGGTGATGCAACAGTCGACTTCAAGATTTCTCTTCATCGATGCTTTCAAAATGGCAAACGTGTGCAGAATTTAATTTGGGAGATACTTGACTTCCGTCCGCGCGAAAAATAGATTTGTGATATTAACTGCTGTTTAGTTATCGGCCGGCCGTGATGTCATCAACCTCCGACATTAAGTGGCTTAAAAAAGAAAAAAATTGTAGTGCGAAGAGTCGACAGAAAGAAAATATTAAACAACGCAACAAAACTACTCCTCCAAACTAGCCACAGTTTCCGATTCATCACTTCATCTGCCAGGGAAACTCTTCCAGTGCTTTCTGGAAGGAGTCGGGAACTTGCAAAAGTCTGATCTGCCAAGCTCTGTATGAAGGTGCCTCGTAGACTCTGCTACAGAGAAAAAAGACTTTGGAAGTTTGTTATATGAAAAGACAAATACGTTTATACGCTCTTGTTCTTCCCTTGAAAACAATACCCGATTTCAGACCATAACGGTCAAAATCTACACCCGTTTTCAGACCAAAAGGGCTGAAAAAAAAAACCCTTTAGGGCGACACATACCTACATGGTTCATATGGGCTTAGGTTTAAACCTCCACTCAAAAAACGACAACCTGTCCTCGGGAATTTCAGACTGTGAGTAAGCTACGCGACTGAACGAGCTGTGTTCGATCAGCTTTAACAAGGTCTTGATGAAACCGTACAAGCTTCTGCCGCCAGCTCGATCTGTCTGCAGCTTTTGATACCATCGACCACGGTATCCCGCTAGAGGACTGAAGTCTATATTTGGGGCCAGTGGATCTGTTCTCTCATGGATTTTTCTGATGCTTTCTTAGTGATGAGTCGCTCTCGGGTCGCTCTCAATGACGTCCTGTCTAATAAATTTAATCTCCACTGGGGTCATACTTGGCAGGGCCTTTCCTTTTTACTACCGCACACCTTTCGGAATCGTTCATTTTCACTTTCGTCATGCGAGGGTCTAAATGGGGGTGGGGGTTCACATGTCATTAAAACTGCAAGTTAATTATTCACATTTATTATGTCATTTGCACAGTTTTAAGACTTTAAACTCTAGACGAAGTGTAAGATTTGTAATAATTTATTATTTGGTTGCCCTTAAACCTCGTTAACCTTGTTTTTCAGCAGCGTCCTTTGTTTACAAATCTATAGATAAAATCACCAAGGCTTTTGCAAATTTGTTTTCCTGTCGATTAATCATCGAAGTAAATCAAGCCGAGGTAAACTCGAGACAATTTTATTAGCTATGAAATCTTTTTTCCTCAAGACGTCCACGTACAAACACTTATTCACTTATTATTCAACGGCTCTCGTGGCTTTGGTGGGGTTTCTTTGAGTTTTTTGCCAAAAATGCGCTGCCATACGTATCAATCTGCACCGTTCACCGCATGAACAAAGCATCAACGCGCATTGAAAATACAATAGCTATAGCAGGGCGTCTCGTCGTCTCGATTTCAAGCCGCTGTTCTAGAAATGAGCCCGCCGCTGTTTCCCGAAAAAGAGGATCTTGGCGGGGCGTCAAAAAAGGTAATTTGAAGATAGGAAATTCTATAATTGACTAAATTTGGAAGTAATGTGGTTACGCCTGGTAAAATAGAGCCCTCTAAAAGATCTGGATCTTTCCTGGGCTAGAAAGAAATTCCAAATGCTGTTCTGAATACAACATCAGTAATATTTTTCGCCCGTTGTCGCTAGTCGGTGAACCCCATTCAGACCTTCTTACGCAGGGACCGCACTTATGCTCATACAGATAAAACTCAGCTTTACATTTCATTTCAAAACAGAGGCCTAACTTCAGTCTCCAGTTCTGGTCAGTTCACACCCTGAGCATCATGGTCAACAGCACCTATTAATCATTAACATTACTGCACCATCACAGCAGGGGATGAATGCGCATGTCAATCACTGTAATATTTAAAAATAGAAGAACCGTAGGCGGCCAGAATTAGCCTGTGAACAGGCTCCGCGGCTGGGGAAAACGAAAAGAACTGGTCGCGGCGGGAAAAATGGCCAACTGGCCGCGGCGAGAGAATTTGCCGAGTGGGGACTGGGGAGGGGAAAAACGGCGAAGCCTGTGGACTTTGATTACGTGCCGCCGTTCCAAGGTACCTGCTGTGCACTAGACTCTAGTACAAACTGTGATTGGCCAGAAGACTGATTGTTGACAGGATCTATCATTTACATTTTGCGCAATACGCCGACCGGTGGAAGCTGCATATTAGCATATCGCTCGATTTGAGAATATGGCGGCTGACGTTGAGAACGTGGAGAACGATCTTTTTGAGAAAGCGTTGAGCGATTCGCTCAGGGATTTTGTTCACATCACTCAGCTAAAAGTCGAGCAGAAACATTGCCTGCGTTCTCTGGTCGAGAAAAAGGATGTCTTTGGAATCCTTCCCACCGGATTTGGGAAAAGTATCATCTTCCAAATACTGCCACGTGTGATGAAAGTACTTTGGAATTTAGAAAGGACGACAGTTCTAGTCGTCACGCCGCTAGTTTCCATTATGAAAGATCAGGTGGAAGAGATGAGACAGCTAGGATTGAAGGCGTACGCCATCGGCTTAAGAGACGAAGAAACGGAAAAAGAGCTACGTGCTAGCGCTGATGTTGAGATCATATATGGGAGCCCAGAGAGTTGGTTTTCTCCAGTTTTGTCGAGAGAACTTCAAGACGGCCAACTTGGGAAGCAGATCGGTTGTGTTTGCCGCTTCTGGTGTGTCATCTCTATTTCGCTTTGCCGATGGTGTCACTCCCGACGGCGAACGAACCGCTACTGATCTTTTGTTGCCAGACTCGGGACTTTTATCGACCGTTGAAGAGCTGACAGGGCTTTCGTTGCATTGGCTTATAAGAACGGTGAGGGAGTTCGACAGACGAACGGCTTGTCGAGCACATGGCATGCAACTTACGTTGGAAAAGCCTTCTTCTTGCCTCACTTGAAGTCCAAGTTTTTCTAGTGATTCAGCTAAAATGATACTTTCTAGGCCGGGAACAACAAGAAGTTCCTTATTTTTAGATGCACTAAATACCGGTACCGAGTTTACCCTTTTGGAACCGCAAATTAAATTCTTTTTACAGAAGCGGCAATGGAGATCGGCCCGCTCCATTTCAAAACGACAGAGAAAGGCGCGTATTTCGCACGAGCTGTCATTTTCACGTGCGATCTATTTACATTCCAATGCATCCAAGTGGAGCTAATGACAACTCATTGACAGATTAATGACAGGTTTTAACATTTGTTCAAAGGGGCGGAAGAACAATTAGTTTTTTTGACACTTATATACAAGACTGCTTTGAAACTAGAAAAGAAGAACATATGAGGAATGTGAAGTCTTACGCAAGAGGTCACAACATCGCTAAACACGCTTGGTCTGCAAATCACTCTATTGACTTTAAAAATTCCCAGGTGATTGACAAGGGTTCTTCTCGTATCCGCAAGACACTAGAATCATGACACACCGCTTCGATAGATCACGCAGATAACAATTCAAGGCCGCTCCCTAATCAATACTCTATTCTTTTGAAAAAGAACAATTAGATTTTTTGACACTTATATACAAGACTGCTTTGAAACTAGAAAAGAAGAACATATGAGGAATGTGAAGTCTTACGCAAGAGGTCACAACATCGCTAAACACGCTTGGTCTGCAAATCACTCTATTGACTTTAAAAATTCCCAGGTGATTATTAGGCTATATAACCAATAACAATAAATTCAAAATATTTAAAAATTATGAATAGTAAGAAATAGATGTCGCAATAGATTTTATTTGAAACTTTGCTAGGTGGTTGCCAACGTCTAAAACATCAAAGAAATGCAATAAAAAGATAGGGTCCCCATGCCCGCTTTCATGCTTATGCCTACTTTGCTACATTGTTAGCACAATTTAAGTTGATGGCCGAAAGTGGTCTGAGTCTCTGTAATTTACAAAAACGGGACAGAAGCAACGGGATATAGGTTTTATTTTGTCAAAAGAATGTCATGGTCGTAATTTAACCTCTCAAAGGTGAAGAAAAAATGAACTAATGAAAAATTAGCCTTGTTCTTTTGCGTCTGTGCTTTACCATTGAAGTGTCAATAGCGTCATCGTAAAGGAGATCTTCTGCGAATAATGAAAAACTGGACAATAAAAAATTCTTCAAATCTGGATATGTCATGGACAATTGCATTTTCTTTCAATATGAGAAATAAAAAGCATAGGTCTCCATATTCGTTTGGGAGAAAATCGCCATTTATCTATTTCTAGGGGATCAGTCCTTCAGAAAACTTGCAATGTTTTAAACATGCACGCGCTCGTGCGCGCGCTGTTGACGCAAGAAATTATGCGCAGTAAGGATGCGCAATGCAATTCAGAGGAATTACCTTATGTCAGTCTATGCCCTGAAAAGGCGTTTCTAAGAATGCCACTGCGATTTGATGAAACGTTTCAATAAAACTGGGTAAGAGATGGATGTAATGCATTAAATTTCACTAACCATTCAGCTGTGGTGAGCTGCACTGAATGAATTAACTACCCACGGAAAAATACGACCGTTCTCGAAGGCCAAGGAAGGATTCCACTATTGTTCTCGGAAGTGTTCGTATGACGACAGTGACGTCAGATGCATTCGAGAATGCTCCAATGCAAGCTGTGCAAAACATCAGTATGTTATAAAGCAAACCGATAATGAACTTGAAACAGTTGGAAGGAGAGTAATTACATTGAGGTGAACAAAACAACGCGCCATAATTTGTAGAAGGACCAAGGTAACCATGTTAACTAACGTTTCTGAATATTGATAACTTTTCTCAAGCTCCAAGATAGTTAAGATGGCGAAAAGTGGCACGTGCCAAAACACTCGTCCTTTCTTTCTATTTTTCGTTAATGTTTGTAGCCTGAGCCTTTTTGGGCCTAGTTAATATTTTACAAAAGCATTTCCACAACACATACAAACATTAACTAGCAGAACGATGGATGACCAGATTTTAGTGAAGCCGATTTCAGCCGATTTACGTGGAAAGTGTCGAATTTAGTAAATTGTGCAATTATTCTCAGGCCTGAAGGATTTGTATGACCTGACCCAAGATCCTGATATCCACTCACATCCGATTGGTTTATCATGAGCAACGTGAACTGAATTTTTATGTGAAGGTGTTGCGTTATAGCTTTCACGTGCGCCGAACCGTAAAACCGTTTCTTAACTCCTCAGCAGCAGCAGCTGTCGTCGGAACGGAACTCCAAAACAGGCTCCTTCCTAACGATTTGAAACTACCGAGAGCAGCTTAAACGGCTAAACGTTACTGAAAACATTATTATATAACTCGTCTAACATTTGTTATTGAACACGGTTAGACGCTCAGCTAAATGTCATTTAACATTGTTAAAACAAAGCCGGTTAAAATGTTTCATCGATGGAAAAACACGGTTCGGGTCTAATATCTCTTTTGTTGGATGAATGCTTCGATCAAACATTTTGCAGGGGCACCCAACGACAAGTTTCGGTCGATATCTGTTCGGTGGAGGGTAATTGGCCTTGGGTTTTCGGCGTCGATTAAAGAGGGCACTCGGATTTTCGTAACTAAAACGTGACCTAAAAGATTCGCAATTGGGAAATCATAACCCCTCAGGTTTTCGGAAAGGTCGTAATTGCTGTTTTTGGCAGTCAAAAACGTCAGCTAGCATTTTCGGAAAGAAAATAGTTCCCTAGAAAGGTCGTCGAAAGTTCATTTCAGCTTGCATTTTCTCAAAGAAAGATTTTGTTCCCTAACATTTTCGGGCAAGTAAACTTTCAGCTAGGGAATCCGAACAGATGACCTTCTTCTAGCTTATGAAAACATCACTTCAAACAAACTTCAAACACCACAAGGTACTTAAAAATGCCTTTCTACATCTTTTGGTTGATTTGGCTCGTTGGGTGCCCCTGATTTTGGTCCACTTTTAACAATGTCAAATGACGTTTAGCCGTACGTCTGACATTGTTACATGTTACACAACAAACCTTAGGCGTGTTGTATGACGTTATACCATTTAAAGTGGTACGGTTTCGTTGACTTTTTTTTTCGTTTCTTCCTAGCGTATATTCTTCCTAGCGAATATCGCGTGAAAATCGTAATAATCGGATAAACACAATTGTCTGTGCCACATGTTAAATATCATGATTTCGCTGAAAGCCGATGACGTCTCTGAATAACTGCTCGCACTAAGACGAAAATTTGAGTTTGGCGTTTGCAAAAAAAGTGAAAATTTTGTAATCACCAATTTTTTGTTTTCGTAATCCTGTTCGCACATGAAGATGCGAAATTTTTTTTAGTGACAGATGGCTCTAATGCAAGGCAACCGCAAAACCCACACTCAAGGAGTCCGTCATCAATTTGATGACCCAGTGACGGATGGATGTCAACGAACAAAGGATTTTCTCGCCTGACAAAATTTTTACAGCCTCCAAAGTTAGTCGACGGAGTCTTTGAAGTTGCGTTGCGCTTGCAAAAGTTTTGGTGGGTGCAAAAAATCGTTCGCACTAGAAATGGCTTCGCGTTGACAGATTGTTTGGTAAATCAAACAAAATTTCGCGTAGTGCGAACAGGCTTCAGTTTTTTTGTCTATGCTCTCATGCGTGTAAACATGGACTAGGTCGGATTTTTGGGTTTACCTCCGGCTTAGAAAACTATGGCAAAACCAACGTATATCGTAGTTTTACAGGTGTTGTTGTTGTCATTATTTGTTGGTAGGAGGTAACTGAAGAAAAGCTGCATGATTCAAATCAAGAATAGATAGAATAGAGCAGCCTGCTTACCTCCTCCCGGTCTTTACGCTAGGTGGTCATTTCATGACCACTGAATCGTGTAAATACAAACAACGTTTTCTGAGAACATTGTAGGCTATATTGAAGTTATATTCGATATTGAGTTTGACTGTACCTCACTAGTTCGGTACAGTTAACTCTATGATAATTGTTTTCATACTCGGGAGACGCATGATCCCAGTAGAATCCAGGAAATTAAATATGCCGCGGAAGCCGACTCCTCTACTCAGTCAAACGATTATGGTGACGTTGTCTTGAACGACAGATTATGTCAACAAATTTAAATTAAATTCGACATTTCTGGCTTGCTTTGCTAGAGATTTGCAAGTCATTTATTTGGCTTTAACTTACCGTGCTATCCAGGAGGTGAACTCATTTGCACAGCGCCAAGTATGTTGCGTTGAGCTTTCCATAGGGCAAAGGCCAAACCAGGCTTCTCTGTTGCCGCGAAACGGCATAGCCACGGCGGAGTACAGACGCATAGGAACTTGGCAAGAATTTCGTCCGATTTAACCTTAATTTCATAAGTCATAACGTTTTTACCACCAAAATAGTTCACGGTCATGACAATCAATCAATTAATTAATTAATTAATTAATTAATTAATTAATTAACGTCAACACGTGGGATAAGATTGCCCTTTATATCCGAGCCAGAGACTCGTGTTTCAAATTCGTGACAAAAATATCAAGAGGATTTAATAGATGGTTTTCACAGGCGTGAGACCTGGAGAGGTTGTTTATGTATAGGCCATTTCGGAGTTGCGCAGGGAACTGGGGCGAGTTTAAAATTTTAAGTAATCGATAAATTGACACCACCACATGAAAGACAACGTTGAGATTGGTCGTTTGACCAAGTTTGATTCTTTTAGGTTGAACAGAGACGAAGTTATGGACCTTGAAATATGGTTCAAAATCCATACAAACGTCTCTAATTTTAGGCTGCGTCCCCTAAAACCATATAAACTCTTTAAAATATTATTCAGTTTTCTGACAACTGTAAAATCCCGTCATTCACTTACTATTCGTAAATGACCTAGGTGAAAATCAATATGTTTACCCATTTTTAAGAATATCACAGAAATCACAAAAAATAATAAGGGTTTGTATGGTTTTAGGTGACGCTGTCATAAATTAGAGACGTTTGTCTGGACTTTGAACCAAGTTTCAAAGTCCATAACTTGGTTTCTGTTCAACCTAAAATAATTAAACTAAGTCAAACGACCAATCTCAACGTTGTCTTTCATGTGGTGGTGTCAATTTATCGATTACTTAAAATTTTAAACTCGCCCCAGTTCCCTGCGCAACTCCGAAATGGCCTATTGGTCTTCTACAACATTTTCATGTTTTTGGCTTTTTTCATTGAACGGCTTCGAATTTATATTTTTATGGCGTGACAGTGATAACGATGTATAGAAGTAAATAGTAACTTAAGTATCAAATATATCAAAAATTTTAGAATATCTAGTAAACATATGTAAATGCAAATTATATATAAATATGAACTCCCCAGTCGCGCTAAGATAATAAAACACTGGCTATATGTACCGTCCTAATATTCCAAATCAATGGATAAACTTTGATACCAGCCCATATGAACAGGAATAAAAACCATATGATGATGAACAATGAACAATTTATAGCTGGACGTTGAATTAATAAAATCAAATGATCTTACCCCCCAAAAATTAGAAGGAAGCTGATTCCATAAACGCGGCAACATAAATAAAATAATTATTATAATACTGACGATGGTTGTGGGAAGGTTGAACAAGATTATATCCCCTAAACGTTAAATTATAATGAGGCATACGATGCTAGAATAAGTCAGAAGTGTAGTTGGCATTCTCAATGATTTATTTGAGTGAAACCGCCAGGATAAAGAGTTCTTAAATAAATATATGAGCGCAGCTCCTGCTGCATGGCTATTTGAGATTCATCATCATCACTCTTTATTTAAACACGAAATCTTATCATAAAAATGGTCTCCCTAAGAGTCGTGTAAAAAATTACAAAGAATAAATTATCTATATTATCAGAAACGCATTAACTAAAAATAACATTACATTAACTAACGAACTAATTAACTAGCCTACAGTAAAAACCTATGTAGTAAAAATTTCTCTAATTTACAGTGCACTAAAACTAATCTTTCCCATTTAGTGCGGTTTTAAACTAGGTAGGTGCCTGATTTCCGATGGAATCTTGTTCCTTATTTTGCTCTAAGTATTAAATCGTCACTATGTCGTCCCAATTAACATACCTGGTTTAAAAACAAAGAAATTTCGTCAGGAATACCTTGAAAAAAGTCTTTAACATGCGGCCGCAATGTTAATAATTTCAGAAAACAAGATTGATGATGTAATGGGGACTCGACTAGCTAATAACGGTAACCCCAAGATGCACCTTTCTGTCTTCAAGCATTTCAGGATTTAATAAAATCTGTGATTTATTTTGCAGTTTTGCCTTGATCTAATAGCAGGTCATGGATAAAACATCTTTCCGAAAAGTGAATCTATCTGCCCATGGAAAGAATTGTTCAGATGTGTTCTGTGTTCTGCCGGTGTGTGTCAACTGGAAGCTTAGATGGCTAGCCAGCAGTCGTAACAAACCAACACAGAAAAACAAGCGAAACCGCCTTACCGGTGATGGCCACAGTGACCGAAACGAAAAACTGCAAAGGAGTGAATTTTGCAAGGATATGGCGTCCCTCGCCCACTCCCGCTCCACTGAAGATTGTAACGATGAAACGTTCAAGCATTTACTTGAGGAGCTGGAAGATTTTGAGAAAGATTTTCAAATTGGTAACAGTGACTTGCAGTGTAGTTTGTCTGGCTTTGCTGATTCTCAGCATGGTGATCCCCTTTTATCGTCTGATTCTGTCATTTCTCGGAATCAACTTTTAACCTACCAATTACCTTATGATCTCACGCAAGCTCGTGAAACCAGGGAAACTTCAGCTCATATGCAGCTAAGCAATAATGCTGAGCTCCCCTCGCGCGAGAAAAGTACCGCACTGGAAGTTTTGCCTGAGAAATCATCTGCAAAGTACAGTGACACAGATTTTCCAACTCTCGATTTCGAGAAGTTTATTCCTGTGGGTCAGTATGTGCGTTCCACAAGTACATTGAGAGACGACAAACAAGAACCTCGTAAGTACAGATTAGCTGAGCAGCCCAACAATGCCAACAAACTCTTCGGCGTTCTGTCTGAAATATTGCGACTGTTTGAGCTACCCATGTCGAGGGATTTGGAGGCATTTTATATCGAAGTCCTTCAAAGAGCACTAGCAGAGATAAGGGGTAAACTATTTTGAAACACATTAAGCCTTGAGAAAAGAAACCTGTAATTCCTTTAAGGACAAGGACACCGCCTAGCTGTTGAAATAAGATCGTAATCTTGACCCTGACAGTGATTTCAACATGATTATCAGTAGCGTTACCTTTCTCATAGGTAGGCTGTGACTGTTTGTGTAAAGGACCGCGGAAACTTTGGTTTCCGTTTCTATTAGTTAATGTTATATATTGTTTTTTAAAGAGGTTCTTTGAAGGGCCGTCCAGAAAACCACAAACCATATGACGAACACACCCAAGGTACATCGTTCTTACGCACTTCCCTTCATTTGATTTCTGGTCTTCGTTCTATATTCTTAAAATTACACTTATACACCTTGTAACACAAAGAGGCTGGTATTGGCCTGTCTAAATATAATTGTGAGTCCAAGCCTTTCTTATTCGATTTGTTTTACTGACTACTTGTTTAGTGTGTGCATCGAGGGGTCTAGTAGCATTCCTGTCGATTGGTAATTTATGAAGACATCTTCCGATCCACCTGTTATCTTTTAAACCGACTTTAAATAAATATTAAGTCATCCTCTCCCTCCATGTTAAAGAGGCCGAGCGCGAACTCACCCTTTCACGGGGCCAAGGGAGGAGGGGTAGAAAATAGTCAATAAGTAATTGAATCCCAGTTAAGCCGCCAGTCGGTGAAAACACTTTATTAGGATTGTATCTATTCCTGACCCCAGCCACCGTCATTGGCAACGAATTTTCTTGAATAAAGTGGCTGGTGTTGAAGAGCAAACAAGAGGCTACAATTAGTCTAAACCCGGGCTTGCAAAAAACAGTATTGTATCCCTAACTTAGTGCTAAACAAAAGAGTAGAGGGAAGTCTGTCTTTCTTACATCGGACGCATTGTGTTTAGCTTGTGTTGGAGTCTATTTCTTTAGGCCCCTATCAACATATATTCCTCTAAAATACAGCTCAACCATTGAGAACAATAATTATAACACTTGTAAAAAATATTTCTAAAAGAACAAGAAAAAGAGAAACAGAAAAAATAAAGCCTGTGATATATACCACTAACAGACATCGAACCCGGGTTAGCTGCGTTACAGGCAGGAACAATGACCTTTAGGCCACAGAGGTTTATCATTATGCAAGGTGATAAAAATAGTGTATTGATTCCAAAAAAAAACTAAGCACACTTGTTTTCGCTTCGATGGATAATTGTTTGAGAAAGGAAACGCTTATCGAACGATGTAGGATTTTTTCGCATAAATGTGAATGGAAAATGTGAGTAGAAAATTAATTAGCAGAGTGAAACTGTTTACAAATACGTCAATCCAGGGTCATTTGAAACACAAGAAAGGAAAGTTGCTGGACAGTTTCAAGGGACGCTAGTACATTTGTAAAATATAATCGCTTATCATTCACAAATTAAAGTCCAGAAATTGAGATATTGTGGGAAAATAGTAAATTAACTACCTGTCAAAGTCTCAGGGGTGTGTGATATCCCGTACTTGAGTTATTCAACAAAATGTACATCTCGATGGAGCGGATACGGGGAACACGGCAGTCCATCTGGAGTTAAATTTTGGTCATGTTAAAAGCTTTCTTCTCGCTGTTGAACTTGCAAACATTCGTATAGACACTTCTCTTAACATATTAGTTGTTCAGACTTCAAAGACACAAGGTGAATCGACGTTTTCCGATACGTGACAACAGGCATCATTCTTGCTGTTGATATGAGATTTATACTTCCGAATCACTTGGCCGTGAAAGGTCAAACTCCCTTTGTCTGTAGTCTCTAATTTTAGGCGCTCCCCTCGCGTCGCGTCTCCTCGCAACTTCGCGCGCGCACGTGTCTTTCGCCCGCCCCACAATCCATCGCCAAAATTAGAGACTACTCGCAGTCTACTGAAGCAGACACGAGGAAACACGGCAGTCCATCTGGAGTCAAGTTTACTCATGTTAAAAGCTTTCTTGTCGCCGTTGAACTTGCAATCATTCGCATAGACACTTCTCTTAACATATTGTTTGTTCAGACTTCAAAAGACACAATGTGAATCGACATTTTCCGATACGTGACAACAGTCATCACTCTGTTAAAAATAGTTAGCGCTTGCGCAGAAACGCCGGAAGTGCACTTTGTGGATGATACTCGACGAAAAAGAAGAACCGTCGGTAATCTTAGACTCGGGCGCCGCGCGAGACGCGCGCAGCCCGGGTAAAAATTACTTCATTCACTTCTCGAATGTTCCCTGGTCAAGAATTTCGGGCGAGGGCGTAGGCCATTTTAGCGGCGATATAAGAACCGATTTGATACAGTAAATTTTGCACTTTAAGAGGACCACGCAAGTCAACCTGGAACAGAATTTAGGTGATTATCATCTTTTGATATTTAATAGACCACTTTCGCTTGTTTGTCTTTCCAACGTAGATAATGTGATGTTACCCTGGGGAGCTGCTGTTTCTTTGAAATTTCGTCGTATTCTCTTGCATATGTACGCATGGCATAATTTATGGAAAGACAATTAGGCAAATCTCTTTGGGAACATTACATGACCTTCATTGGGAAAACAAAAAATCACCAATGTAAACTGATATGTGTTTTTAAGTACGATCGAGTCAAGCTCTCTGGATCCTTTGATAGAAAGCGAAAATTTAGCAAGTGAGTGCGCCGATATTTTCGAAGTTGTGTTCTATTTTGGAACATAAGTCACTTGATTTTCGCGAATTTTCAAAGTGAGATGTGAGGCCTTCTAAATGGTAAAAGCAACAAATTGCAACATGGCTCCGAAAACATGCGACAATCTTCTCCCAAACCACCGACAACAGTAATTGACAGAGAAAGCATGTCAGTTTACAACAGGACCAACAGGGACAATTCCCATTTAATCTCTCATGTTCGTCTTGTGTGATCGGAGAAAACTCCTCTGGACCCTTGGTTCCCACTTATTGCTAAGAACACTGCAACGTGTCGGGTGGGTCCAAAACGAAGACCGAAGACCGAAGACCGAAGACCCAAAAACGAAGACCCCTTCAAAATCGTCTTGAAATCGCTTGAAAATAACTCGAACATGATTCTCGACTGAAATAGAAACAAGCAACAACAAAATTTGCGCCTATCAACGAATTTGGCCAGGGTCTTCGTTTTGTAGAAAACCCCACCAAAACTACAAAACGAAGACCCCTTCGAAATCGCCTTGAAATCACTCGAAAATGGCTGGAACATTATTCTCGATCAAAGAAGAAGCAAGCAACGCCAGGATTTCCGGTTATCAACGAATTTGGCCAGGGTCTTCGTTTGTAGAAAACCCCACCAAAACTACAAAACGAAGACCCGTTATCGATTCAAAGCAGAAGGAAGTAACAACAGGATCTGCGGTTATGGATCTCGTATGTCCCAGCGTGTTGAGAATATGTATATACTAGAAGATCATCACAAAGTTTAAATATCAATTCCATGTCTTCACTGAGTAGTCATCAACGTAGTATCCTCAGCTATATCTTTCCATCAATTGCAACATTACACGTTTTTTATACCAAAAATGCAAGCTGTATCTGAGTCACTGTTCACTGTCTCTACCATAATGTTTATCCTTCCACTCGGGAACAAATATTGCACATTGTTTTCTGAAAAATGCGAGCTTCAACTGTCGTGAATCGTTGCTCACTGTATCCACCTGACTATGTTTCCATCAACTGAAAGAGCAATCGAAAGTAAAAGGTCACGCAATCGGTTCACAGTGACACCTGTTGGGTAACGCACGGTTCTTCTTTTTTTCACTGTAAAACGTAGAATAGATAATTTCAAGTCAAACAGGCTTCAAAACGACTTTCAAAATTGCTCCAAGAAGCTATTAGAACTTTTCCGAATAATAAAAAAATAAAACATGAACGTTATTTGATGATCCTTCTACGGAATATTCTGTGTATGCTATTTAATACACTGGCTATCAGCGGAACGGAAGCGATATTGTACCCTCATAATTAAACAAGTTGTTGGTTTTAAAGATGCAAATGATAATCAGCGTAGCCCCAATAACGACATGTATTCCTCGCTGAAAACGTTTTGGAGTAAGAATGGTTTTCAGCTGACACTTAGCGTTTGTCCTGGATATTTACAAAGTGTCCACTAAGTGCCACTAAGCGCTTTTGTGGCCATTGCCGTTGCGGAGAGATGACCGTGGTAGAGAGGTTACTGAACAAGAATGATTGTATGGACCGTTTGCCTGGACAAAAATAAATGAATGGGGGGAGGGCGTCAGCGCTGACCGCCATCGGCGGACCGCTCTAGCGCCTCTGGTGCGCAATTTGGTACGGTTGTCTCTTTAGAGTCTTTAAAAACAGCTCTTTTTAGAACCACAACACAAGGAAAAGTCTTGAGCTTCATGATTTTAGCTAAATCTTTGGTGACGTAATTTTTACGTAGTATTTCAGTCCAAATTCCAATGTAAGTTTTGGTTTACTTTGTATTTATTAGCGACTGTTCTTCACATGGACCACTTGATTTTCAATCTACGCCAGCCAGTTTTAAATTCTTGTTTGATCCATCGGTTCATACTAGGTGGAGCCAGGAGGCGAACTTCCGCAGCTGGTTGAGAGTGGAGGGATGCACCGTTGCACCCCTTCTCCCTGCGGAAAATACGTGAGGCACAGAGTGCATTATATGGACAATAATCATAATCCGTGGGAAATATGTACTGTACACAAACAAAGCTCTGAGTGATTGTATGCGTTAGGTAAAGCCTGTTAAGTGTTGTACAGCAATACTACAGTGAGCCCAGTGACAGGGACATATGATTAAAAGCTAAGGGAATGCATCTGAAAGAAGAAACTCCTAATCGGGAAAAACGATAGTTGGGGAGTGAAACCAGCACTACCTAAAAGTAGCCGCAAACAAATTAAACATCGTCCCTTACCTGCACTAGCAGGTAGAAGTTTCACTTCATTGTCCGTAATGATGGATCTTTACTTATGCCACACACCTCAAGATGTCTCGTAATGTCTCGTTCGCATTTTGCGAGAGAAGAACGTTCCGATTGACCAGGGCATTGCTGGCTAACACCGCAAGTAGAATTACCGATGGACATCTATTGAATTTCTAGTGACTCTCTAAAGTCGATTTATACGAAATACAAGCCAAATTTATACAAGCAAGCAGAACACTGAGTGGTCACTGTGTAAATATCCAGGACGAACGGCAAGTGTCAGCTGAAAACCACCCTTACTTCAAATCGTTTTCAGCGAGGAATTGTCGTTATTGAGGCTATGCGACTACGTGGTTGACACTGGATCAGGTTTTTGAGAAGTGTGTAGATTTCGACCCCAGAAAGAGACCCAAAGCCTCATGTTTAGTGGAAATGCTTAATCGAAGAGAAGGTCCAGTCTGTAGAAACATACCACTTGCTGTAAGCCAGAGCTCTGTTGTTGAGCAACACGATCAACGCGTGTCTGTCAGTTGGTCACACCTTCCATGCAGGCATTATTTTGGCTAATCACGCAATGGGAAGGAAATTAATGACGAGCCGGAAGAATGTCTACGAAGGAGACTAGCCACGCAATGGTCGTCTGTATCCTTCAGTAGAACCTTGATTTAACAAAGTGCTTCATTAAAGGATTCTGTGGAAATTGGTTCATTTATTTATCTTATTTTATTAGCTTTGCCTTTATGATACCAAAAAACAAAGAAAGAAAAAGCAAAACAATTGCACACAAGTGTAATTTCTGACGTTCGAGTGACATGGGAACGAGTTAGTCAGAAATTTAATATTCTGACGGCACGGCGTAGAGGACCGTAGGTGGCTATGGGATAGGTTAGGACTATTTAGTAGTTTGGCGGGCGTTTTTCTTCATTCTACGTTTGTCAGTTGCTGATGCTTTAGCTTTATGCTTAACTTTTGAACTGCGCTGTCTGCTTATTTTTCCTTGTGTATAGTAGGATACCCTTTCCTCGGGGTCTGGTGCCGTTGCATTGGATGAGGAATACGTTTTCACTTATTTTTGGCCACTTCTAAAGGGTGGTTTTAAGTGGTTTTTCGTATCCGACACGGTACTGTTGCTTAGTTTATTCCTACAATAATGCAGTATATTTTGTCTATTTCTACGGGCGGTGTTATCTGATGTCCAGTCAGTAACTAATTCAGGTAAATGGAGATCATTTTGTTCAGCAGACTGACTGACGTGTCCTTAATAAACTATTATCACATTGGAGTCTCGTGTTAGTGTAGTCAGAATTATATAGACGTAGGCAGGAACATCGCAACAGCTAGGAAGCCAATTACTGCGGGCCCAGGGGTTCGTTTTATCGAAAACCTTGTTTTCCGGAAAAACAACCCGAACGTGTTTGTTATCAAAGGAAGTATAATTGATTATTGAGGGAGGTGAATAGGTTCGTGGATCGGCGGATTTGGCTAAAAAGACTACTCGGATTTCGGATTTTGAGGATACATTTTGCGGATTGGCGGATTTTGAACGCTCAGCGGATCACGGATTTCTTCAATATTTCAGCGTGGATTATGGATTTTGTTTGTTCTGAAGTGCGGATCGCGGAACTTAACTTGGAACTTGGAACTCTGCCTGACCTTAGAACAAGACTAGATTAAGCAGAGGACACAATTTTCTGAAAAAAATCCACCTTTGAATATAAAACAACCCAATTTGCCCATAACTCCAAATAGAGTGCCATTGACTACCATACCGGCCAAAACCGGCCGCACAGAACCACGTCCCTTGTACCGCTTGTGACGTCATCAGTTTTAATGCTCTTGGACAACTTTTACATGTAGCATGTTTAGGGGGAAAAGATCTTCCAAACCATACCCAAATGAGCACGATTCCGTCCAGCAGGCCGTAGAAAACGCGAAAAAACCAAGTGACGTTGAGCCGAAAATTTGAATGAAAATCTTGTTCCACTACCCACCTGCACTTCCTTCCATCTAATCCTATGATCCTAAAAGTGTTCCACAAATCTTACCCCACCAAAAGAAAAGCAAGAGAAAAATCAAGAGAAAAAGAAAGCAAGACAAGAAAAGCGAAAGGCAGAAGGAGAGGGGTCAGTGAAACTTTTCAACCCTGTCATGGCCGAACTTGGAAAGCTAATATTAAGCACCAGGGACAGAAGGGCGCGAGGAGCTCCACCAGCAAACAGAGTTTTGGGCAGTTTTGGTTCTTTTTGGCTAAATTCTGGCCAGAAAAGGGCTCGACGAGCTTCCAAAAAGGCGTTTTTCGGCAAAATGCTTGGTAGTTAAAGGGCTAACACATGTTTGACCTACAATGTAATAGGACTCCAGAAAACTCTAGGACCCCAAGAACTCGGCTTCTGGCCAGACAAAAAAGCCATTGTCCTCACCAGACCACCACGTGTACCATCGGCACGGTCAACATGGAGGGTCAGGTCATTGAGACAAAGACCATCGATTGCTTCGCATTTCTTTTTTACCGAGAAGGTGCCAAAGGCGATGACTTCCTTCATAAAAACAAGTTTCGGTGCTGCGTCGATTCCAGCAATTGGAAAAGCGTAGTGAAACTACGCGAGCATATGAGGTTAAAACGGATTGTTATGTTTTATACTACGAGACTTCGGTTGTCTTTTTTTAGATTAGATTTCTTTAATGATTACAAAACAGTGGTCATGGTGGGGATTAACTCTTTTTGTACCGATCACCAAAATATTGGTCGTAGAAGACCAATGCTTTGAAAACCTGCAACTTTCCCAAATCCCGGACTATGGTTGAAGTGAAGCATTTTTATTGCAAAATGATAAGTTTTTCAGATTTCATCACCCTGGAAACTGACCGAAATTCCCAATTTTCACTTAATATGACTGTTTATTCTCTTTGAAAACCAAAATCGCCCTCGGACAACACCAAAATTTACGCAACTTTGTCTTGAATTTTTTAAGACAAAAATTCCCATTGAAGTTAAAAGTTTACATGGCCAGCAAACTTCGACTCCACTTCTTGCAATTTGTTCCACTTTTTTCTGCTCACTTCTTTAGCGCGACGTGGTTAACGCTATTTGATTTCAGTTGCTCTCACGGTCTGTAATTTTCACGTTTGTGACCCAAAGGAATTCTGGGATATTCTTGCCTAACAGCAGCATAGAAGTCTGCCAATTTCCATTTCACATACTTTTTAGAACCGTGTCGAGCTACCCGTTCCTGCTGGCGAAATATTTCACCGATTGCATTATTTACAAGTCAAAACTCGCGGCAAAATTGCCATGCCAGGTCCCGAAATCCATTCACAAAACGACTAAAGACACAACTTCACGCCGTGAATTGCCATCACTCGCTCGAATATACGTTAAATGTCTGGGACTTTATGGTTGTTTTTAGATTTTTCGTGAATTCGGGCCCGAGCCATGCCTTAACATGCTTGTGTAGTTTGAGCGGCCCATTTCGTGTGAAATTGCTTCTCACCTCTGTTTTCTTTCAAAGGATGGCCTCTACCCATCAACCCAGCTTTATGATGCCAGGCAGGGGGCTTCTGAGGTGGCTCGAAAAACACACTTATAAATCAAATAACTAACGATTTGTAGCTGCAGTGATCGTTTAGAAATAAACCACAGATAGCGTGACGAGCGTGACAACAAAAATGGAGCCTGTGTTGTGGACCAGCGAAATCTCCGTGGTAACCCCTTATGTGGAGTAGCCAGGCCGATTTCACTTCCTACTCTCCGGAAATAAAGCTTTTTAGCTTGTAGATTTTGTTTTCTTAATGCAGACCACGTGATGTAACCCTAGAGAACTGTTTCTTTGAAATTTCGCCTCATTCACGTGCACGTGTACGCATAATTTATGAAAAGACAAAAGGCAAATCCCCTTGGGAAGATCACATGGTCTACGTTGGGAAAACAAAACTACAAGCCAAAAATGTCTCTTGCAAAAAAAAAAAAAAGGCGACCAAATCACCGGCCGGTAGAAAAGAGTTCAACCTCAGATTTAGCTACACTCTTTTAAACATGGTAACTTGACGTTTCAAAGACCTGTAGGAGCCTGTCCCCTGATTGATTCGAAAAGACCTAAAACGTAACCCAAATACAAAAATTCACGCTGTTCTAATGACATCAGGTTTCAAATGTCAGCCGGCAAACATTTTAATCTTAGAGCGATGGGGAAGCCCGCAAGCGCGAGGATGTCTTTCCTTTCTTTGTCTCGCGTCTCGCGCTCGCGTGTAACACTTCGCGACGTGCCTAGTTGGCTTTCTTGTCGCTGCGGATTCGGATTTCTGTAAAAATATCTGCGGATTGGCGGATTTTCCAAAAAATTAGCACGGATCGACGGATTTGCTGACCTCTATTCACCCCCCTCATTACTGGTTGATTATTAGTTGATCATATAAATCATTTCATATACATCACTCACAGTGTCACTTTCTTTTTTGAATAACTTTCTTGCTTTTTTAAGGCAATTTGTAAGTAAAAACCGCCCATTCAAGTTTTAATTTAAAGCATCGGTTGCTTTTATGCATGATTTTGCGTAAAATACCTTTTGTAATCAAAAAACAATATCCCCCTGGTGGTCTGCTTGTGGTTTCAGCCGAAGGTGGTCAGCGGATATGCTCAAAATTCAAAATGGCGGAGCCGAGTGATAATCCATGCTCGAGCTCGAGTGAAGATGACTTTAGAAGTAGCAGCTAGTGCTGGAGCTAGATTAAGTACTCCAGAAAAAGCCAGTATCTCTCGGAAAAGAAAAGTGCAGACTAATCCAGCCGAAAAGAAGAGAAATGTGTTTTGTTCGAATGCAATCACGAGGTTATCGTAATAGAAAGCCAATACAGAGAATCAGATTTTTATAATTTGGGATGTTGGGTTGAGAGAGACTCAGTCTTACAATATTGATGAGTCAGTATGATATAATAAACAGATTATAAGCTCGAGATTTCTATCGCGTGACAGTTGACGAGGGCGCAGCCCGAGTCAATTATCACGCATAGATTTCGTTTAAAACGAAACAAGTAAATTATCAAAATTCTCCTCACAGACACTTCAAAAACGCGAACAAGCGGGCGCCATTTTGTTATCAAAATGGGTCATCCTGGTCATCCTTTTGTAGCAAAGATGGGTCTTAAAGTAGCTCCTTTCATCAGCCCTTCACTGTTTTCATGCTGGTAGTTTGCCATGTAATTTGCAGATGGCTTGTTCAGTTTATTTCAAGAATTTTGCCAGTTACAAAAATTGCACAACAAGAGGGCTGAACCAACATCTTTGTTCAACTGAGAGTACTTCCTTTTTACAAAATTACTCTCACCAGTTTCATAAAACCAAAACTCACTTTTCTTCTATGTCAGCTTTCTTTTTTTTACGCCTGATAAAAAGAAAGAGAGCAATAAAAAACAAAGCATTTCGTAGCAGTGGCTTAAAATCATTAACAAAGTCTTGCTGCTGGTTCATTTTAAAAGAACAACAGTAAAAAAAAATAATTTCCTTTGTTTGTGTCATCTTTCTTTCACTGAGCACTGATACTGTAAAGAGTAAATAGGAAGTAGTAATTATTATGGCTTAAAGGTTTGAGAACTCACTCTATTTTTTAAGCGTTGATTTTTGCCTTTTCTTGCCAGGCGTGGAAGCAGTGGTTGGTAGTCCTCTGGTGCATTCAGTGTTTCAGCAAATCTTTTTGTCCAGGACAATGTACCAACTTGAAGATGAGTATCTGGTAAAAGCAGAAGAGAAGCATAATGCAAGCTCATGGTTCCGACGTTTGTGGAGCTTTAACCCTCAAAGAACACTTCAAGAGTACCGCAATTCCCTTGGAGAAGTGTCACGCAACGAATCTATGACGGTCGGTGAACAAACTGCCTTACCACTGTTTTCAGGCCCAGATGTCGGCAACTTGTTGGAGGAGGACGAGTTGGATTTAAAGATAAAACCTCAAGACGCCATTCGTCATTGTCAGCAACACACTGCGCGTATTTTGAAGACCATTAATGGGGTAGCCTCCGTGTGTGGACAGGACAATCAAACACGCACCCTTGCACGACTCATCAAGCCTCATCTTGACCACATCCTAACTGCTGCTACGTCAAAGAGTCTGGGTCCTAAGAGTCGTGCCCATGCCATTTCGGCCGTAGCATCCATAGACTCCTCTTCCGGAAATTTAGAGTCGAGTCGAGGACTGCTGGAAGATGTTGTGAACATTGAAACAGAGTTGTACGGGGAGTCCAGTTTAGAGGTAGCTTCCACCATGACGCGCTTAGCTGATGTTTACAGTTCGCTGGACGACCTGCCAAAGTGCCGCGAGCTACTGCAGAGAGCACTTAAGACTTACGAGTCGGAGCGTAAGAAATTTGGTGAATACAAACAGCCCCTCGATTATGCCCACACCCTTTCTGGCCTGGGTGCTACGTACGAGGGCTTAGGTTTTAAGGAAAGAAGCCGCGACTACATCGAACGAGCGTTCTCTTTCATGCAGTCAGCGGCACCGGTCAACCCTGATGAAGTTGAAACCCGCAGGTTTACAAGTGATGTGGCCAGCACCCTTACTGATCTTGGGCATGCGTATCTTTCACTTGGCGAAACAATAGCAGCACGTAGGTTTCTGGACATGGCGTTAAACGGACATAAGAATATTCACGGCGATGAGCACCCAAAAGTGGTACGGACTTTGACCGTGCTTGGTATTGCTTACACCATGCAGGGGAACTGGCCAGAAGCGAGAAAACTGAGAAAAGAAGCTGGCAAACTGCAGGCTAAACTCGATGCGAGGCCTTTGATATAGAAATGAGGCCCTCTCAATTTTTCTTTCTTTCATTTTAGACGCCGACTGTTTTTTCATTATTTCCAAGCTTTCAGTTCATAATATGCAGTCGTAGTTTTGAAGGCTCTGATTTATGTGTGGTTGACTCCAAATGGAAACAACAGAAATAGTGAAAAATGCACGGAAATTGCAATTCTTTGAAGAGGATGAAGAAACTGAAAGTTACTAAAAACTATGATTTAGCGTTCACGCGGTGATGACAAAACGGGTGTTAACGCCGACTGGCCTTACAGCGACGGAAAAGGCAACTACAAATATGGTTTTTAGACCGTTTTCAATCATTTGCAGGTTTTCAAAGAAAGTGAATGAAAACTTAAACTTTTCTTTAAACTCTTCTTTTTCAAACTGCACGGTTAGAGCATTAGTCTTCAAGGAGGACTATTTCTGCTACTCAGTAACCCTTTAAACTTTTATAGCAACATGTATATTCTCCACACTTTTTCCATACATTTTCTGTGGTGATGATGAGAAGAATTTGTGAAACAATCAAGACCTTGTTGATCACTTCCGTTTTTCTCCCAACCTTTATGTTTGATTGAGCAGTGTTACTATAAGGAGAAATTAAGCAACGGTCTGCCTTAAGGGCTGAAGGGATCAAGAAAGTCGGCCTTGAAACAATACTGGATTTAAGGAAAATCTGACTAGTTCCTAGTCACCTCTCAGGAAACACCTGTGAAGAACTGGCACGAGATGTTTGTGTCTCCCATCCGAGGATGGGCTAATGCCGAAAGGACACTAGGATCTTATTGAAAAGTTTATAAACTCCATACACAGATTGGCATTACCAATCTGGGTTACTCGGAGATCGTTCATAGATTGAAACTGAGGGGACATATTTTGTTTGTTTATGGCTTCTTCATAAACACCACTGATAGTGTTGATGGTCCTTAGAGCAACTGTATGCTGCCCTAGCAGCATACAGTTGCTCTGTAGAAATAAATACAAAGCTTTGAACCTGAATGACCTGCAGTTGAATATGGTCTTCCCCTCTGGTAGAAATAGATTAGAAATGGTTTAATGAGAACGCATCAATTTTCGTAGCGAGGGATGGGTGGAGGGAGGTGCTCAAGGGGGGTCTCTTCTTCCATGAGCAAAAAAATTATAATGGACTGACGCAAAAGAAAGCAATGTTTGCCGTTTTTTAACCTTTCCTTCAACTCCACATTTGAATACTTGAATTTAAGTTTATTTAAGAATTTTGTTTAAGAATTTGTTAATAAAATTCCGCATTATTATTATTGTTATTATTAGATCGAGGCCGGGTCGGATGATCGCCTTCACTTTTGAATTGAGTTTCAGTGAAAAATTAGTAAGAGCAAATGATTTGTACCAACCATTTAACCCGAATTCTTATTCTGGAATCAGCCCAATTGAAAGCCTTCTAATTGTTTGAGAGCAGATAGAAACGGAAAACACACCGGGGAAGTAAAGTTCTCAGTTATTGAACTCAGACAGCTTTATTGAAAACTCAACATCAACACTACAAGTTAAGATTTTCAGTTCAGGTTTACGCTAAGTAGAAAACCTCGTAGTCGTCACAGAGAAAGTAATTTGTAATTCAAGACTTTTTTTTTTTTACTAGCCAATCAGAACGCAAAGCCAAAGAAGATATTCGGGCAAAGCGCGAGAAAACTGGAAACTAAGTATCATCATTTGTGACCTTTAACTGAGGAACAAATTTCACTTGACTCCGGAGACCGTATCTATTCATCTAGTCGTCGGTGACTAGAAAACACTTTGGATCACTTTGGCTTTGGCTCGTGTAGCCACAACACTTACATGAAGTCCATGCTTGATCAGTGTATCCGCCAAATACGAGACGTCCAACTTCGACTAGGGTAACTGTGGGGCCTTTATTATTACAAAAGGCATGGAACGAAGCAGCACTGTAAGAATAATCTCTTGCGTTGAAGCACATTTTCCAGTGCCTTCCGTTTGTTTCCACATCCTTCAGATACTCAAGGAGGATTTTCAAGAGATCTTTATTATGAGAAAGAATCTTGGAACTCTCGAAGTCGGTTTTCTCTGAGGAGTAAAAGAAAAAAACGCGGCATTTTCAATAGAATACTGTAACCTGGTAAGGACTGAGTTCTGTCTGCAGGTCAAGTGGCCACGTTTAGAGAGAACATGTGTCCATGTTCCTTTCAAATTTACCGCGTGAAATTTAAAAACAGACGGGAAGCTTAGATTACACTACGCAGTCTGCATGACCTTATGTCATTCAATTGACCAATCATGATCAGTTCTTGAAATGTAGCGTGCTGTGCGACCTCTTTTCAAAATGAGGTTGAAAAAAATTATCATTGGTAAAGGTGCCGTAAAGGGGAGATTCGTTTTCTCCCCTAAATTTCCCTTGCTGAAGATATATCAAAGAACACTTGGCGGTGCAGTTCTGTCCCCGTAACCCAGTTTACATTTGCACACATATCTGCTGTCTCCGAGCTCCTGACACGTTCCTTCGTTCTCGCAAGGATGTAAGCTGCATGGCTTGACTTTAACTGCAGGTGAGAGGAAAGAAAATGTGTCATATGGTTGTCTTAAACTATTTTGGCAGAAACTATGATAGAGGGAGAGCAACAGGCAAAGACTATAGCTACATATGGGAGGCGGCGCGCGAATGGATGGTCACTATACTAAGTGAGTAAAACATGTCCTTCGGGTATAGTACCGTTAACAGCTCTTTTGTGGAATCAGCGCTTTGGCAGATCAGAGCAGGGAAGTCTTATCTTCGAGAATAACCCATCCGTTTGTAATTATCTTGTGTTCTTCACGTATGTCGCAAATGAAACTAAAGATGAAAATAAACTACTACTAACGTTTTTGTTGTTGTTGTTTTAGGCCAGAAGGAGACTCAGTCTCCAGTCTCTTGTTGGGGAGGGGATAAACTGCAATGGACTAGTGTTCCATCCAGGAGAAGTAGTGATACTTCCAGTCACTTAGTGCTACGAAAGCCAAAGTTAAGCGCTGGATGTATGAGCCACAAACCTTTTCGACTTAACCTTCTTCCAACATACGTGGCGTCCATTTTCAGTTGGTAGAACGCGCACAAGCACATAATTCAACGATATGTCGCCTGTATCTAACCGGTGGCCTCTTCCGGCGAAAAAAATTCAGGTCAATTTTTTTTAACGTAATCGCTCATCATGTTAAGAGCATCTTTTTATAATGAGCCAGAAAAAGGCTGCTCTGCAACATGATGGCCCAAATTCAGAAACAGGAACAGCAGAGAGGAATTACTTGATCGCGTGACAGATGCAAATGCAAGACATCTGCAAACGCCTGGCTGTGAAATAATTTTCCTCCGTCGCGGAAGAGCATAAGTTAGAAAATGGAAATGACAGACCTGCTTGACTCCTGCTATGTGACCATTGTATTGTCAGAAGCTATTACAGTTTTCTTAAAACCTCCAATTTACGGAACTTGTCGTATATCAGCCTGTAGCGGGTTTGCTTGGATTTGGAGTATTGACGGCCTGTACTCAACTATCGCTTGTCGTCTCAAAGGGCATTTTGTGTCTCTTATTTATTCACCGCGTTGATTTTAATTTGAAGACAACCGCTAAAGTTAGTGAAGATGCTGTAGAAGGGATTGAACCAATCAGAAAAACAGGCATGACTTTCATTCTTTTTCGCGCTATCCTTGTTTTGCATACCCGCGAAATTCCTTACTCTTTTCCCTTTTCTAGCACCTTCCACGTAAGCTACTGCGCGGAAAATCATACTGGAACCAAAATTAGAGCGCTTTCTTTTGCAATCTTTTAAATTTTTATGTAGTCAAGTAAGGTTTCAGTCAGTGGAGAAAACGTAATCTTAAAAAATGTTTATTCAAACTGGGGGTACACGCTATACCCCCGTCATACAAATGTGGTGCTTTAACTCTCCTCTGAGCCACATTTGCGTTTAGAAATGGAATTGAAATAAATAAGCGTCCATCAAACAAACTTACATAATCATTTTATTTCATAAATATTGATACTTTCAATAACTCGCCTATTGCCGATGGCACTTTCTTGTGGATCATGGATCCCTCCTATGAGTGCAAAGTTGTGCTATACGCTTACTGCTGCAGACCAGTTGAGTGATGTCAGATGTGGGTTGTCATATATACAGACAGACACAGACAGACACACACACACACACACACACACACACACCCTGTGAACGACCTTGTGAAAAATAGTTAAGAGATCTTCGTCCAAATTGAAGACTGTAAACAACGAAAACTGGTAAGTGGCGGCGTTTCACCGTCCAATTTGATTAATTCTTGAGTTTTTTTGGTTTGAACCAGTTCGAATTGGCATGGTGTTTTGCCGATGAGAATCTTTATACTTAAGTCATAATTTAAAGTGTTACTAAGATAAAATTCGCATATTTCCTATCTAAGCCATTTTAAAATATAGAAAGTAGTCTGTATGAGAAGAATGCTGTTTACTATTTTCAATTATCTCTTTTCGTTCCAGAGATATTCAAGTTTTTAAAATATGCAAATTAACTAAGTGATGACGCCATATGCTCAACCGAATTTTTATCAAATAAGATGAAGATATCCCAGCCAATTGTATCAGAAATGTTTGCTTCTTTGCAAAACAATTCTACTAGATGTGCTTCACAATGTGAGCGTATCAGCATTGTTACCATGGCAACATAGTGGGTTCCAGACCTCCCTAATATTAAGGCTTCGCTGGCCACCATTGGCATTCTATTTTGATATTTGCCAATGGTGCCTTATCTGCATGATCCAGCAAGCATATAAATATCTTAGGTCGAGTTCGCGGCCTTGTTAAATGTTTTCCTGGCTGAAAATCACTAAAATATTGAAATCAGGTCGGTCTGAGGCAACCCCAGGGCTGGTGTGGACCTGCCATAAAATGCTAACTACGTAAAATTTATAATCCTAAAATCTTTAAAAATTTCAAATGATAATAAAATTTTGAGACGAAGCTAACCTAAAAACGAAAGACAATCTAAAAACAAAGTCTTAAGAAAAGCTAGAAGTATAAAAAGTCAGGCTCTTTCGATTTAACTAAACAAGCCTCTTTCTCGAATTGTATCATTTTTTGTCCAATATTCTTGAGGCATTTTTAAGTCTTCCTTTAAAAAGGTGGTAAGACGTTGACTCCCTGATTGCTTTGGGTATTAAATTCCATACAATGGAGCCCTGTACCTCACGCTTTTTCTTCCAAAGTTGCTGTTATACCGCACTTGTGAGAAGTCTTTTGCGTATCTTAAGTTATAATTATTGGCATCTTTACGGGTTACGAGTAAAACTGCAATTTGCTCAGGTAGGTTGTTGTTGTACACCTGGTACATAATGGAAGCAAGCCTACGCTTGTAGATATAGCTAAATGACTTCCATTTAACAAGTTGGAGAACATCTAAATCAGGTGTTTCACTGGGTAGTTTGTTTCAGTTTGCCCTGAAATATCGTACCCTTGCAAGGGATACCCGTTTTTATCACTTGCAGATTTTTCTTGAGATTCCAAAATTGAAAAGGATATCCGTTTTCATCGAGAGAATTTTGCGATTCTTCAGTGATCCCATTCTAACCAAAATAACCCGGCGCAATCAAAATTCCTTTCAAAATTGGTGACGCGCGTCCCACCAAGTGGTATAGCTGCATGAAGATACAAATCTGACGATTTGGGTTTATGCCAATCCATTTATAACGAAAGCTGTATCAAAACATTGCGAAGAAACTCTTCCCTTTTTTATTCTTAAGGCTGATGGGCTATAGACTTCTTTTTTTCTCTACCAATCATCTTTTCTAATATCACAACGTCGTTCGTTGTTAATGTCGCTAATGTTCCTTCCTATATCTTCTCTTCGCAACAACAATATCCTATTAACTCTGCTCTGGCCAGTTACTCGTATTTAACTCCAACCACGACACTGTAATAAACTACTTTACTACAACAACAGCAATAGAGTTGCGCTTTTATCTATTTGTGCGAAAAACAACGTTGAAACAACATATCATGCAGGCGAACCAAAATGGATCTCTCTTGCTCTTTTTCAAAGGAGAGTAGAAACAGAAACAAATAATTTATCTCAAATACGAAATAGGAGTACCTCTGATTGTACCTAAAGAATTTGTGACAGAGCCTTTAACTTATCACTAAGACTTTGAACAGAAATTTACAGATCCTTTCATTGTGTTGTAAGCATTCTATAAACTGTACACTGTCACTTTAACCTCTGTATCCTGAAAGACTTCAACTATAATGGTTTGGACTTTGGGCCAATGCAGTCCATCTAAGCCGCAACCGATCTTTGGCATTGATAGGTTCGTCACCCCATGACTGATACAATGTTCTCTCATCGCTACCAGTGATGACTGCAACGTTTTGTATGTCGGCTTATGAAAGTACTTCTCCTTGGTGACCTGTTTTAAGGCAAGCAGTTACATGTTCTTAGGGATGATCAGGTAACAGGTAAAGAGGGGATGGCAGTTGAAATCCAGGAGTGAAGATGCCGTGGTGGTAGAAGATGGGTGTAGGAGGGGGGGGGGGGGGGGGGGGGCAGGGTGTTCAAAAGGATTAAAAGGAGAGTTAGCTCTAAATTGAAAAGTTGCGTGGAGGAGGATTTAGCTCAAATATAGGTATTTTACAAAACAGAAGCAGTAGTATGGCTGCTAGTTTCGGCATCCTACATTTCTCAGATACTTATGGCTGAGCCCTCCGGCTTTTGTTTCCACAGTTAAGTGAGTTTTAGGCTGGTAGCATACAATTAAATTGCAAATAAACACAAGCCTCATCACAGGTATTGTGATACAAGGCTTGAAAGGCTGAAAACAAGGCTTTGGGAACTGTTGGGGTTGACTGTTCCCAACTGTTTTACGCTCTCAGTTGATTAGTTTCTTTTTAACAATAAGATGCTACACAGGACATCTTTTCTTTGGTCTTTTTTCTTAGCACTCTTTAAATGTTGAGAAATGTATTATGATGCAAAAATTAATTTCAAGCTAAACTGAAAATCTTCCAGACAAGTGGGACTGAAAGGTCCAAACTCCAAACAAGAAAAAAAAAACAACAACAACAACAAAAAACAAAAAAACTTCCATGGGAGGCATAGGTGTGTATGTCGATAAACTGTGAGGAGGTGTTTGGCAGTTCTTTCAGACACCAGTGAATCATCTGATCAAAGCCTGTGCGCAGATGTCCTTTTCTGTCACACCAACTGAAAGTGAACCCGCTTACCAAGTAGTACACATATCTACTCCCTCTTCTTAGGACTGCCACACCTCCTGGTTTCTGCCCTAAAAAAATTGCAACAAATAATGACATTTTTGTTAGTACTAAAAGTATTATAAAATAGACAAAGGCTGTTTTAGAATGTCTGTGACCCAGTCACCAGTTCTAAGTTTACTCAAAGAGATGGATCAGTCTAAAAAGGAACCACGCTTTATTTTTGCAACAAATTGAGGTCACCTTTTTGGAAATACCGGTAATGTTTAAATTCGAAAAATGGAAATCATGATACTTGTAGTTAAGTGTAAGCTTTCAATAAATACATACTGGTAGGATTTTATTATGTCAAATTTCTTGCACACTTAAACAAATTAGATTTTATGATGTCATGTACACTACTATCATTAATATTGAGCATTAGTTTTTTTGCTAAAATAATTTCATGCAATCCAAAATGACAGCACTCAGGATATTTGTTAGATGAGAGATAACGTCATGCAAATCTTCTTACAACATAGTATACAATAATTATTATAATGTAAACACAGTACAAAACATGCCAAAATGAGATCATTTCAATGGGGTTTTGCTGGTAGGTACAGTTGTAAGCTTTGGACCAGTAAATTTTCAGTCTGCTGGTTCCCAGCTGACACTGACCAATGTGGGTCACCTGAGGTAATTAATGAGATGTTTACTTAATAGTAATTAGAATTTATTTAATAATTAGTTAGGAGGTAATTAGTTGCATTAAAAGCCTATATCCCCAAATACGTTACCTTGAGAAATGATCTCATCTACTCCCCCAAATTTTTTCTTAAAGATTACAGCTATTCCCTTGCCCATCCTTGCATCAGCACTTATACAATGAGCAAGGGATTCACTGTCAGGACATGAAAATAAATCCCCACGCATTTCACACAGCTTGGAGGTTGCATCAGTGTGCTGCAAGAGGAAGATTGAACCATTACAAACATTTAGTCACCTATGATAGTACAAAAACATGGCTTGAGTTGATGATTACACACAGAGCTACAACCAGCAGCCGGTTAAGAAAAATTCTAGACACACTGTACCTTATTTATGGGCACTAATGAAGTCTCTAAGATCTTGCACTTTCCATCTCCCCTCCCCTGCTTATCTAAGCTGCTGGGAGTGCAACTCCATGCTCAAACCTGGATAGACAACTTTGAAGGAAGGAGAGGGAGGGGTGTATGTTATAATTCTCCCAGATTTATTACCGACAGTTTTACATCTCAAATGAAGAATGATCCTCGCAGTTGTGAACGCAATTAATTATGCAATTGCGAAAAGAAGCCTGAAAAAAATTCAGGACTTCAACGGGGTTTGAACCCGTTGAAGTCCTGAATTTTTTTCAGGCTTCTTTTCGCAATTGCATAAATTGCGTTCACAACTGCGAGGATCATTCTTCATTTGATTTCATTTCCGCAGTTCATATATGATTCATTTCATATATCATTCACACTCATTTCTTTCACGGGAACATATGAACCCACAATTGACCTGCTCCCAATGTCAGTGGCTTCATAGCTCAGTTGGTTAGAGCATCGCACTGGTAATCGCGAGGTCATGGGTTCAAACCCCATTGAAGTCCTGAATTTTTTTCAGGCTTCTTTTCGCAATTGCATAAATTGCGTTCACAACTGCGAGGATCATTCTTCATTTGATTTCATTTCCGCAGTTCATATATGATTCATTTCATATATCATTCACACTCATTTCTTTCACGGGAACATATGAACCCACAATTGACCTGCTCCCAACGTCAGTGGCTTCATAGCTCAGTTGGTTAGAGCATCGCACCGGTAATCGCGAGGTCACGGGTTCAAACCTCATTGAAGTCCTGAATTTTTTCAGGCTTCTTTTCACAATTGCATAAATTGCGTTCACAACTGCGAGGATCATTCTTCATTTGATTTCATTTCCGCAGTTCATATATGATTCATTTCATATATCATTCACAGTTTTACATCTGGTTGCATGTAGTTTAATGTTCTTTGTAAGGAAATTTGTAGTTTTCCATGCCCGGCTTGTCACTTATCCACTTGAAACTGAGTCCTTAACACAGGTTATTGAATGTGTTCACACTTGGAACCACCCCCTGCTTCTCATAAGTGAACTGAGGTTTCTAATTGACATCATTACTTTTAACCAACAAAGGTGCTTTTCATTGAACTCTAGTCTATGCAACAGAAAATCTTTGAAATTGCATGGCATGATAAAATTTGAAACAGCTCTTAGCAGAATTGCACACAGAACAGAAAGGAATTGTCCCAGGAAAATGCAACAAAAATCTAGCCTTATAGGACATCCTTATGTCAATTTTCTTGTCAAAATTTAAGTCTTCCAGCCTAGCTATTACTTTCAAAACAAACTGTTTCCATCACAAGGAATGGCAGCTCAAATGGCTGAGACAGTGGCAATCAGGGAAGCAAAAAATGAGAGCAAAACCAATGGGACTACCATAATTTGTTGCATCACTTGCACTGGCAAATAAAACTAATTTAAAAGCTGATTTACTTGATAAAAAAGTGTAAATTGTCACACACATGTGCAATGCTGATTTGGTTTGAGTTGCCAGTTAGCTCAGTAGGTAGAGCACTGCACCGGTATCACAGAGGTCATGGGTTTGAAACCCGTTCAAGCCTGAATTTTTTCAGGCTTTATTTTCACTACTGCTTAAGTAGTTTTCATAGCTGCGATGATCATTCACATTCATTCTTTAATCCACAGTTCAAATATATGATTTGCACACATTGATTGTCACATATTCATCAATCACGGGTATATTACAAACCAACAAAACAGCCAGCTCCCAGTTGGCTTGTTAGCTCAGTTGGTAGAGCACTGCACTGGTATGGCTGAGGTCAAGCCTGAATTTTTTCAGGCTTCATTTTCACTACTACTTAAATAAGTAGTATTGATAACTGCGATGATCACTCACATTCATTCTTTAATCCACAGTTCAAATATACAATTTTCATATATTCATTCTCACAATGATTGGGTATGTTTGATACTGTACTATAAACTTTAACTGTAATTAACAACGTATAAATACTAATGGTCCTTGTGATGATTTATCAGAGTATGTTTATATAAACAGTGTTTTCACAACTTTTGAAAGTAGAAGTTGCATTGTGTTTAGTAGGAGTTGCAAGGCCTGAAAGACCTTGCCTCCCTAGGGGAGTCCGGGGGCATGTTCCCTGGAAAATTCTGAAATTCAAGACTCTTGTAGACACATTTTCCAAGCAGTTTGAGATGTGTTGTCTTAGAGTACTTTGCATTGTAAACCGCTGCCAACACACAATCTGAGCCTGTTTACTTTGCTACTGAACGTTCAAACAACGTATGCAAGTGGATTAAAGCAATGTTGCAGTGAAATTTCAAGTTTATTTACTCACTCACTCTTTCATGGACACTTGGCTCTTTAGGAAAAGCTTTATTTCAGAATTTACCCATGGGAAAGTAGCCGTCGCAAATGGAAAAATTGCCGATGGATGCATGCGACGGCCGATGGCTTGTTTTGAAAACACTGATAAAGGTATATATCTATGAAAAAATGTATTTTCCGAATCATGAATGCATCGATCCAAAGCTGAATGGCAAAGACCTGCCAAAAATGCAGAAAGGCATAATGGTAAACCAATAGACATAATGCAAAAAGGCATAAATATTATGCAAATAGACATAATGCGAAAAGGAATCATGCAAATTAAGCATAACGTGAAAAGGCATCACACAAAATTAATAAGCAAAATAAAAAAAGGCATCACACAAAAAGGCATCACACAAACGTGACGTGAAAAGGCGTAACACAAATAACGTGTTACGCCTTTTTGCATCATGGCTATTTGTGTTATGCCTTTCTGCAGGTACGTCTATTTGCGCTATGCCTCTTTGCATTATGCCTATTCATGTGATGCCTTTTCACGCCATGCCCTTTTTGCAATATCCCTTCTCGCGTTGTGTCTATTTGTGTGATGCCTTTTACCATTATGTCTTTCAGTCTGCATTTTGACTCTCTGCATGATACCTGAAATGGGTCTTTGCCATTCAGCCTCGGATTGATGCATTTAGATTGAGAAAATAAATTTTGTCATACATATACTTTCATAAGTATACAAGAACTTGAACTTGGTGTTTCTATCTTTTGAGTGAATGCAGTAGCACTCAATCCATTATTACAGTACCCAGTATCTCATTTCTCCTTTGATTAAAAACACAAGTCATGAGAATTTAAAGCAAATGATCTTCTACAACAATAAGTTTTGAAGTTTTTGCAACTTCTCCAAACTAGAATGCACCACAAGGAAACAGAGAGGAGAGTATGAATTCTGATTATATCACAGTTTAAAGTACCACCCTTCAATCTGTCAGCAACATAGAGCTTCTACTTGTACACACCTGTTGTTTTTTAATTTTGGTCCCCTCTGAATGTCTTTCATGTCCGGGCAGACGTTTGTGCTTTCTACCAAAACATCAATTCGAAATAGTAAAGATTAAAGTTGGCTGAAGCTTGTAACCATTCACGGAATAAAAGGACAGTTATCACCATTGCTATAAAAAATTCCCAGGCATAACTTTTAAATAGTACCAACAGTACTGACTATTTAATGAGATTTAAAGGAAATGTAAGTTAATATAGAAGTCTGATTTTCTCATACCGCCAGTTCACCAAATTAAGCTATAAACTTTAAAGGAGCAGTATAGATAATGGAAATTATCCCTGATACTTTGGCCAAAAATTTACAAAGTCAATTTTCAGTGACTTTTGCATTGATGAATTGCTTATGGATTACCAGTGAAAGTCAATTTTGCAAGACAAAATGAGCCACAATAAGTTATTACCAATTTCATCTAAGGGCCTGTTTACACGAGGAAGGGTGCCTGGCTGGCTAACCGGGTTACCCAGCATGGACTTGGAGGGTTAAAGCATAGCCTGCCTTTACATGCAACTATCTGAGTGGGATAGTCAGTGGACTATTTTTTGAGCCTTTACTAAGCACAACAAACAATTTTTAACAGTAAGTTCAATTATTTGGTTGCTCTTTAAGTCAGCAGCCACTTTAAAGTGTGTAGGGTTGTTGTTTACATACATACATATTTATTAGTCCTTAAGTGAAAGACCCTATACAGGATGCTAAAAGGTCAAACGGGTCAGACAGAAGAACATTTAAATGCTACATATGACTTTGACATGCAGCATAGAGCTCATTACACTGTTATCATTATCATTATTACTATTTTGTACTCTGGTAGTAGTTGGCTGTCACCAGAGGCAGTTAACTTTTAAAAGGCTGACCTGGAATATAATGCTGCTATCATGGTCTTCTCAGCTAGCAGGTATAACCCAGCACGATCGAATCATTTACATGGCTAAAAGAGGCCCTGCCAGGGGGGTCCTGTGTCACTTGTCTGAATTTTAAAATCTCCCGTGTTAGTGTTTAAATCGCTAATTCTTGGCCTTGATTTCACTGTTGAAATTTTGCTGGGGATGTTTCTCGTCTGGATTTCATTTTACGTGCTGTCGCTACTTTTTGGGCCATGTCGCTTGTCAGAATTTACCTTGGCAGGGGCTCCAAAAAAGTAGCCCACCTAGAGGGGTGCCCCGGGAAAGCGCGCTACCCTGTCTAGCATGTAAACGCTTCAATGCATTTTCTAAAGAAACGTATGAAAAGTTGGCCCTCCCAGAGTAGCTCGAATAGCCGGGACACCCTCCCTCCATGTAAACAGGCTCTAAAAAAGGCCCGGTTCAAACGTCGAACTTCACATGTGCCGAATCTAATGCAGATTCTATTGTTTTCGCTCATTTGCATTAGATTCGGCACATGTGAAGTTCGAGGCGGCACGTCTGAACCGGGATGCAAGGGGAGAACAAGAAAACGTCGGCCCGACTTTTTCAAGTTAGCGCCATTTTCATCTTGGCCAAGCATAACCAAAAACATTTAAGAATGGTTTCCGTGGGCTGAAATCACCGTTTTGAGGAAAATTTGGCGATTATTATTCGTTTGCCATCGGTAAATAGGTCTCCTTTGCTTTCCAGATTTTTACAAACAATCAACGATAAGCTTCCACTGACGCTTTGGAGATTTCCTGTGCTCGAACCCCGGTCCCTTTTCATCAAATCAAAGCGCAGTTTTAGCATCAAATAAACGAGAACCAAATCTCCTGAAAAGCAGTGAGACTAGGGGAGGTACACCATTGATGTAACTAAAACTTAGAAGTACTCTTTACTTACCTGGCCAAGTGTCTGTCCATTTCACCACTGAGGGGCACGAGTTGCGACGATAAAAAAGCTAGAGCAGAGGGTGGGTTAACCGGATAATTACTGGTCTCAACTCTTCAAATGTCGTTTTATTGAAATATTTGTTTCATTTGATTAGCTTCGCCATATTTCCAACGGAAGCTAAACAACGTAAAATTTTGCATATCTCAATTCTTGTCTTTGGGAAAGACACAGTTTTCATTATCCCTCTACCTCCCCGAAGGGAATTGAGTGGACTGCCCAGCGGACAGAAAGTCCCTGGGAACGAGTTACCATCAACTTCACTTCCTCGATCAGAGCGACTCCTTGAAGCATCACCATGAATAACACGGGCGGCATTTCGAATTTTCGCAGTTTACTTCACAATATTTCCGAGAATTTAGTCTCTGATAACGTTGAATGTTTGAAATTTCTTTGTGACGGTACCTTAACCAAAGCAAGGTTGGAAAAAATCAGAAATGCCAGGGAACTTTTCGTTGCCATTGGCGAAGTCATACACGACGAGAGGGAGCAACTTCAGTTTTTAAAATGGCTCTTTGAGACTATTAGTAGATTTGATTTAAAGTTCAAGGTAGAAGAGTACTTAAGGAAAGGTAGGTAGCTTAAAGATGCTAAAATTAAGTTTGTGTGAACATTTTTGTTTGTAAAGTTAGATCGAGATTGAACTTTTATGCAGCATAACTTTGCACCCACATTAGCCGATTACCTCATACCAAGGGTAATTCCCCATAGCCAGGCACCAAAGCTGATATTAAAAAAGTCAACTACAGAAAATGAGCCACCTCAGAAACTCATTGAATGTGGATTTGCCTGGGGATGTCCTCCAGAGCTAATGCAGGTATACAAAGCTACAATCTTGGACGAAACTACTTGAGAAAATAGGCCTCCTGGGACCAAAAAATCCTTCTCCAATATGTGTGAGTCAACTATATCCCTAAAGTAACTTCCCTCCCCCTCTCCCCCTTTTCAATGTTGAAGTTGGGAAGCCACCATTGTCAGGGGAAACGGTTAGGAGGCACAGACAACATTGAATTGGGGGGTGAGGGGCTTTGAGACTCAATTGATCATTGGGTGCATGTACAAAAGCTTCTAAGCTCAATTTTCTCAACAGTTTTTCCAAGGTTGTGTACGAGACTTTTTTGAAATTTCCTTTGTTGTGCAAGAGTTGCAAGTCCTAAGCAGCTGTTTTTAGTCACTCATATGGGCCTTTCATCAGTTAAAAACTGATGATTTCTGCTATCACTATTCGACTGTTTGTCCAATCATGTGCTGGGGAAAGCGTGACGTCATGTGTCTTAAAAAAAGCATTACTGATGAACGTGAAACGGAAGTGATGGCCTATTTGTTTAGCCTGTACATCATTTAATTTTATTAAGACCATATCCCGTCGGAAATTCAACGTGAATCCCGCCAACACATGTTTCGCAAACCGACCATATTAGCCGATAGACAAGTATGCCATCAGGTATATCACGGTTAACTTAGCAAAAGAGAAAAACAATGGATCAATAAAACAACGTTTAACAGACAATTTCAACGGTTAACAACGAACGTGAAATAAAACAATAAACTATCACTCCTATTTATATAAAAAGTACTGTAAACCGTTGTTAATCGTTCAAAGCGAAAACTTCCCGTGTTAATCATCCCAAATCCAAGCATTTAATCGTTTTAATCTTTTGTGGATACAAAAGGACAGATATTCTCTTTCTGTGATGCGATAGCACCATTTAGTCCATTGCGATACAGCTCTTCATATTTGCAAGGTATGTGTCACGAATGGAGGTCAGTGTGATGAAATAAAGTCATTGCGTGACCCAGTTGTCTCTAATTGTTCATCCCAAAAATATCGCTTTCCTTTAGGCTATTTTGGACTATTAAATGTGCATTTCACACTTATGAATACTTTGTGCGGTTGTACTTTTCCTCAAATGATGATGTCCAGTCAGCCATAAATTCTGTCAATATATATAGACCTATATAATGTCATCCATGATTTTGGAAGCAAAGAAAGTTGTACATTTTGCTAATTCCACATGCTGAAAATTACTTTCTGCTCCAATTTTATTTATGGAAGGCACAGTAAACTACACCTTCTCATTATCTCTACAGTTGCCAGTCTCTTGTCAAGTGGTGAAAGTGCAATGTTGACTGTTCTCATTGTGTCAGTTGAGCCCGTATTCATCATCGTATTTTCCCTTGCCAATAAATAGCAGAGAGCCACGACAGCGAAGGGATCTTTTGAGTCCTCAATAATACCCATAATTTCTCTCAGTAAGAGAATATTTCCCATGTAACTAATCGAACTTATTAAGCATCTGATTTAACAATAAGTAACAGCAGAAGCAGTTTACTGGAGTGCGTGTATTGGACCTAATTTTCGCCAGGTTCTCAGTCATACAATCTTGGACGAAACTACTTGAGAAAATAGGCCTCCTAGGGCCAAAAAATCCTTCTCCAATATGTGTGAGTCAACAATATCCCTAAAGTCACTTCCCTTCCCCCTCTCCCCCTTTTCAATGTTGAAGTTGGGAAGCCACCATTGTCAGGGAAACGGTTAGGAGGCACAGACAACATTGAATTGGGGGGAGGGGGGCTTTGAGACTCAATTGATCACTTTGTGCACATATAAAAGCTTCTAAGCTCAATTTTTCTACAGTTTTGTCCAAGATTGTAGAATTTCAGAATACCAGTTCACTTCATTTTTGCTTACATATACATACACCGTATGGGTTATTGGCCAAGCGTGAGGTCAAGATTGCGGAATATTGGCGAAGTTGTTTTTTTGCATGTTTATGGACTGAGACAAAGTGGAGGTCCATAAACACAGAAAAAGAATGAGGCTAATATCCTGCCATCTTGACCGAACAAGCTTGGTCAATAAAGGATTTATTATATGACTCAAAGGACACTATTAAAAGACAGTAAAACGCAGGATGAACGGGCTATCCCGAGAGGTCAAGATGGCTTCACCTTGACCTGGTGGGTAAGCCAATTGCAACAGGAGAATTGATTCATCTTGATCACTGAAAGAGCCAGTCATACAACTGAAATTGAATAACAATAGTCTCCAATATGAAATATGCTTCCTTCAAAAGCCTCCGACAAAACCGACATACAATGCAGGGGATGAAATGCATATTAAGCAACATAAATAACTAGGCTGTATTCTCACACCAGCTACTGCTAAGTGAGTTCTTTGAGCGAAAGCAGGATTAACAGTGTGCTCACTTGGGAACGAATCATGGAGTGCAGACGTGTTTTTGCTCGCTCCACCATAACAGCGTTAATGCTCGCATCTGCTTTAGTTTTCCACTCTGAAAGTGGACCAATGTCCTCAACAACGGCCATCTCATGTCATGACACAACTTTACATGGATTAATGAGCTCTGTTAACGGCACTGGCTCCATCAATGTTGCCATGCAGGCTCTGCAGTTGAGCCATCATTTGGCCGGTAGAGGTGCACCGGCGGGTGTCTTTTGCAGGTCATGGGTCACAGGTCACTTTTTTCCGAGAATTATACCACAAGAGTGACTTTCAAGATTACAGCAACTTCTTAGCGAGGCAAACAAATTGAAATCTACACATCAATTCCAGTACGTCTGGGTAAAGAACTCTGAGATTCTGGCTCGTAAATCTAGTAGTTCTCAGGTCTTCAAATTAAAACGTATGGCCGATCTTGACAACCTGAAGCAAAGCTTGGCCTGTAATCCAACTCAGGATTAAGGAGATAAGTGTCTTAACTGTTTTTTCGTTCATAATCTTAATGATGTGATACAGTTATTGGTAATGGCGACACACAAAGAGATGAAAAATCTCGCTAAAGAAAACAAATTGCTGTAGATGGAATTGCCATATTATAACTGTAAAGATCTGAAAAATGCCCACCCGCAGTATAACGCTCTACTGTACACTAATCTAGCCTCCAGGAAATCAATCTATTCATTTAATAGTTTGTATGATCTTGGCCTTTTTCAGAACGATTCCGTAGACAAAACGATTGATCCTGATGCTAACTTAATGACAAGTAAAATTCGTTCGAGCTACTATTCGCCTCATAGCTTCTCCGTGAAGTTTGAAAATACCACAAATAGGGATGTTGTATCCGATTTCTCTATTCTTCAAACTAATATAAGAAGCTTAAGAAAAGATATTGAACATTTTCAGTGTCATGTACTCAGTGTGGTAAAATATAATTTCACGGTATTAGGTGTTACAGAAACACGATTATGCGAAGGCGAATCTATTGATTTTATACCACAACTACCTGGCTATTGCTTTGAATTTGTTAAAACCCCGTTGTCTGCCAGGGGTGTTGGTCTTTTTATTAATGAAAACTATAAATATCGAGTCTTAGAACGCTCTACCAATTCTTCCTCTTATCAAGCTTTGTGGCATCTTCTTTTAAATTTATATCATACACTTATTTCTCCTTATTTAAATTATGATATCTGTGCATGGGGCAACTGTCCACAGACCTACCTCAATAAGATACTTGTTCTGCAAAAACGTGCTATAAGATTGATCTATTTTTCTAAACCCAGAGACCATGCAATCCCTTTTTTTATTGAAGCAAACTGCCTTCCTTTGCAGTCCTTGTTTTTTCAACAGTTAAGCTATTTAATGTATGACGTTCATGCTAAGACAGCTCCTAAAAGTCTTCTCGATAAGTTTGCGAAAATCAATACAAAACATCATAATTATAATACGCGATTATCTACAAAAGAATGCTTCTCTGTTAAATTCTCTAGAACCAAAAAAATGAAAACATCTCTTACTAGAATTGGTGTGTCTATTTGGAATTCTATTCCACTTTCTGTTAAGACTCTTAAAGTTTCTAATTTTCGTAAAAAAGTTAAATCACTACTCCTTAACGTTCTAGGTAATGAAGATAATTATTTGAATGTTAATTATTTAATAGAATATTTTGTGAAGTTAACCTGATATGTTGTATATACTTCCAGTCGTAATTTTAGTCTTTTTCAAATAACAAAATCCCTTGTACTTGAATTTATATGTAAGGTGTTTTCTTTCTGTATGCCTTTGTAATTCTCTTTTGTTTTTGTAATTTAATAACGCCTAAATTAAAGTCTTGTCCTGCCTAGATTAGCATTATAGCTATTTGCAGGACATGAAGTATTGTAAACTTTGTATTTCTTTAAACAAATACATTGTTGTTGTTGTTGTTGTTTCAATTAATGTGACAACTGACCACTTAAACCTTTGATTACAGAGTTAAAGCAACCCTGGACGGCAGTCAACCCGAAGTCAAGATGGCCTTGTTGACCGCAATTTGCGTGATGCTCTTGCCGTCCACCTAACGTCGCGGCAGTCATTCCCACAATTTTGGCGGTGTCTCGAGAACGCGAGTTTGTTTTTCAATTTTACCTTTGAAATCCGTGTCTCTTCAAGGCTACTCTGGATTATATTCTAAACCAGCGATATTAGATCCAGTGCAAATATGCAAATTCACAGCGACAGCAACTATGGCGAATGCTGGAAGTGAAGTTCCCGTCGTTGCTAAAAATGGGTCAAAATATCTTTTCTTTTCATTGCATTTACCTCTACTTTTCCTGGAAATTTACCCGATTTTCAAAACAAAGCTGACAGGATTATTTAGGTAACCTTGTACATGAAAAGCTCAATTTATTTGTGAGATGTTTTATCTCGCTAACTTCATTTAATTTGAATTTGTTATAGGTCAAATGTCATGGAGCGCACTGAAAAGCACGATGTTATATATTAAAATACTTTTCTTCTGAAATCAAATCATCGCACAGCGGCGCCGTTAACAAGTTTCTCGCATCCCTAAAAGAAGCCATAGTGAAGCGAAACCTTTAACTTTTCACGCACAGGACGACATTCTAGCCCCATTCCCCCTCACCATGGTTTGGCGTCCTAGGGTTCGCCATCCAGGGTTACTTGAGGTCCGTAATAAAAGGTTTAAGTGGTTAGTTGCCACATTAATTGAAAGTCACTCTTGTGGTATAATTCTCAGAAAAAATTGACCTGTGACCCGTGACCTGTGACCCGTAACCTGTGACCTGTGACCCGTGACCTGCAAAAGAAACCCACCGGAGGTGCACATGGAAAGCGCTTCCTATCCTCTCGATTTTCATACTACGCCAATGCCGACTCCAACTTTCAGTTAACAAGGATTGCTTCTTCTGGTGATGTCTCACCAAATCCTGGCCCTACAGGCGAAGGTAATAATCCTGCGAAATGTTCAGGTTGCAACCGAACCATTGCACGAAATCATTGAGCCGTTGAATGCAACCACTGCTATAACATGTGGCACATCAAATGCGGAAATGTCTCCCCAAGTCAATACAACTATTTTTACAAAGACAGGACTTCCAAATGGACCTGTGCAAGATGCCTAGCGCCTGCCATCGATATGAGTGCAAACATAAAGAGGAATAGAGCTTGATTCACTAATCCCACTGAAAAATTGCCTCCACTCTAGGGATGTCTCGATTGTCCACATGAACATCTGTGGCCTGGTCAGACACATTCTGGAAATAAAGATATTATTGGAATATTCGCCAGTTGACTGAATTGTTTTCTGTGAAAGCGACAAAGTATGACTCTCGACGATCTAAACAACTGGTACTGGATAGACCCAAAAAGGAAATAGGCAGACTTTCTCTTCGACACAGAGGAACTATGATCTGGAACTCAATTCCTAGCGGCGTTAAAGACTATGATAATGTCACATTGTTTAAAAATCGTCTAAAGCAACTCTCCAAATTTATTAACCATTTCACCTTTGAAAAGGAGAGTTCATTGATCACGAATAAATCACATCATTTTCATTATTATCGACACTAATAAGCATTATTTTTTATTATTTGTATAATTGTACATATTTGGTCTTTTTTTTACTTTATTAATTGTAAATATGTAAATTAGCAACGCAGGTCCACATCAGCCAATGGCTGCCAGTCTTTTAACCTGCGAGACCAAATAAAGTACGTATGTATGTAATTATGTAAGTTTTGAATTGTATGTTGGGCAGAAGTGAGTTATAATTTGTGCATTCAATTTTAGAAATCATCAGTCAGCAACTTCTGTTGATGAATGTTACATTCTGAATATCAAAACTTTTTCCCATGTCCCACCCCACTCTCCTCTGATTTTCTTGCTCCCCTCCCCCTCCCCGTTTACGCCTGCCATGCATTCTCCTTTTTCATTGTCATGCCTTGTCTTGGGAGTCAGGCCGGAAATAGTCATTAGTAAGTTTATGCAATGTCTCATACAGCTGTAGTTGCTTAGCTATTTATATTGTCTCACGCCTTGCATAGGTTGGTGATTACTTTTAGGAGCCTTTGTCTATGAGTCCAGTTGGCTGGGCTTGCTTTTTTCCCAAGATCTCATTGTTCCACCATTTGCTTTGAAAATACATAATTTGATGTGTTCATTTTATAGGGTAGGTTGGCCCGGTTATCAAATGAAAGTTTCAGATTTTCCAATTGCAATATGGGTAAACAGTCTGGAAATTATTAAATTTCCAACCACACTGAGAAGCAGGTTGAACAATTGCCAAATTTTTTAACCATCTGCAAGATGTTTGAATATCTGATGATTGAGAAACACTCTTTCAAGTACACGATTGATATCAATGTAACTTCTCTGACCATTAATAATTCTTGGAGAAATACAAGGCAAAAGTTAACCCAATTTTATTATAATTAGGATCACATTGAATAAAAATTGTCTAAACCTCCTTCACAGTAGTGATTTCCGGATCCCTTGCTAAGTTCTCTTCATGAATTTTTAATGAATTTGAAAAGATAAGTTAGAGCGAGAGTAGGATTTTTACTAGCCATATACGAGAACCTTCAGTTGTCATTTTCCATTGTTTTCTTTCACACTTGACTAAAATGACATACAGTGGAATGTCGATTTAACAAACGTGTATATAACAAAGTCCTTTTATTAAATATGTGACTGATCATCGCAGTTATGAACACTACTTAAGCAGTAGTGAAATTAAAGCCTGAAAAATCATAATATTATATTTGAACTGTGGATTAATGATTAAATATGTGACTGATCATCGCCGTTATGAACACTACTTATTAAATAAGCAGTAGTGAAATTAAAGCCTGAAAAAAATTCAGGCTTGTACGGGATTTGAACCCACAACCTCTGTGATACTGGTGCAGTGCTCTACCGACTGAGCTAACAAGCCATCTGGGGGCTGGTCGTTTTGTTATATATTATGATTTTCATATATTCATTCTCATATTTTCACCACTCATGGGTACATTATGAACCAACAAAACAACCAGCTCCCAGATGGCTTGTTAGCTCAGTCGGTAGAGCACTGCACTGGTATCGCAGAGATCATGGGTTCGAATCCTGTACAAGCCTGAATTTTTTTCGGGCTTTAATTTCACTAATGCTTTAAAGTAGTGTTCTTAGCTGCAATGATAAATCACATATTTAATCATTAATCAGCAGTTCAAATATATGATTTTCATATATTCATTCTCATATATTCACCACTCACGGGTATATTAGGAACCAAGAAAATGACCAGCTCCCAGATGGCTTGTTAGCTCAGTCGGTAGAGCGCTGCACTGGTATCGCAGAGGTCGTGGGTTCGAATCCCCTACAAGCCTGAATTTTTTTCAGGCTTTAATTTCACTACTGCTTAAGTAGTGTTCATAACTGCGATGATGAGTTATATATTTAATCATTAATCCACAGTTCAAACATATGATTTTCAGATATTCATTGTCATAAAGTCCTTTTAATTATATAACGAGTTATATTCTTCAGCCTAATCTTTTAAAATGTATGTCCCTAGTCCCTTGGCACTTAGCTAAACTGAGTTTCCACTGTACTTCATATTCAGTGTTTTCTCTTACATTAACTACAGATCTTTTATAGGTAATCTGAGTTTTCTGTATTTTGTTGACAGCTGAAGCTAGGGATGGTGGTCAACATGACGAGATTGGAGTTGATGCTGCTCCAGACCCAGCCCCCTTTCAGTCCAATGCTGCACCAGACCCAGGACCATTGGCTGATATGCAAGATCCTGTTCAACCACATGATGACCAGTACCCCTATGTACAATGGACAGAAAATCCATCACCTGTATCAGAATACCCATTTGCAACAACAAGATCAGTGAAAGACAAGCCAGTTACCATTCCTGAAGGTATGCGTTAGCCTGTGCATAGCTACATGTTCCCAATGGTCTCCTGTCCAATTTTTCCGAGGGGTGGGGGTGGGGGACACAGACTAGGCATGGAGATTTATGGACAAAGTAGCAGGAAACTCCAGCTGTTGTGGTAACATGCATTTTTTTCTATCATTACAATCAGTTTAAATAGTTAGGGATCTAATCAAAGATATGCAGGCAAAATTGCCAACGCTGACCATTAACGACTGTCCTATCTTAATCTTAATTAATTTGACAATTTTTGTTGTTACTGTCAGTAGATTTTTTCATCATTCAGTCGTCGTATAGTCAGCAGTCTTTTTTTTGTATTTCCCACATTGTAAGATAATCTTATTTCAAATTAATTAAATAAATTTGATATTTTTCTTTGTTTAGTTGTTTTCATCAGTCAGTGAACTTATATTATAAATAAAGACTCAATTCTTTTTTTTTTTTTTTTGCTCTTTTTCTACCCTTCCACTGTCTGGACTTGGTATTTTCTCTTTAAGGGTCAAAGCTTTATCATATGTATTGACAGTTGAAAATGGTAATGATGTCAGAAATGTTGCTGTTTTTGGGTTTCTTCAGGAAGGAACAAGTCTTCACACAAATGAAAATTATTCTAATCAGCTCCTTCTGTAGAAATTCAAATTCAAATTCAAATTACATGTAAACCTTTGTTTTTATAATTTACTGGTGTTTTTTGTTCTATTTATCTCCAGATGTGCATGTACCTCCTGGAACAATTAATTCTCAAGCTACTTCATGGAAGTTTCCTACTCAGCAAGTTAATTCCGATAGAAATCCATTTTTAGCAGATTATTCTGAGAATCTTCCACAAAATCCAACACATACAAATCCATTTCTCCAAGGATTTGGCGAGAATTATCAATTGCCTGGACATTCAACGGGGACAAATCCATTTCAACGACATGCTCCTGAAAAGTTTCAGATTCCGCAAGCCTCTGCAGTTAACTACTCAAGTCAGCAGGATTTTGCAACAGCATATTCATTGCCTTCAAATTCTATAGAGAGGCTACATCCCCAGCAAAGTGTTCCATTTGGTCAACAAGAGAAATTCCCCCTAGAAGTGGAAAATCTTAAAATTGAACCAGTAAATTTGTCTGAAAGTGTAGCACAGCCTTTTCAAGACCTAGCTGTCTCACAACTTCGTAATCAAGAATCAAAGAACATTGCAGTCATACCAGAATACAGCGATCAACCAGATAGAGGCAGACAAAGCATTCAGTCTGGAAAACATCAAGATGCTCTAACTTCAGGCACAAATTTTGATGAAAATCTAGCATTTCCTGGGCCACAGGCAAAAGTTCCAGTAGAGAGGTGCATATCTGGTGATTTCAATGATGCAGGAGTGTATTGTTCTCATAAGAAATGTCCAGTGGAGATGAGCTATGGTGCTATTAAAACATTCAGAGGAGCAAAGCAGCTTGGAAAGGGAGGCTTTGGAGTTGTATATGAAGGTAAACTTATATGGAAAATAAATGAATATTATAATAACTAAAGATGAATAGGAAATTACTGTCAGTTAGAATTATTTTGGGTGGATATAGGGTTATAATATACAATGTAAATAATTATAATTATAGTACTCTAACTTAAAGCCCAATGTTTTGTTATACCCTGATTTAAACTGCGTTACTTAGGGGGAGTGATATAATTATAATGCTTGATCATGGTTTTATTTGGAAACTTGGAAACATTTTCAAACTGCCCCTTCCTTGAAAGAAGGTTAGCCATTAAATAGATGTGGTGAAAATGCTGGGTTTTGAGGGTTTTTATTATAATTCCAATGCAGTAGAAATTGATTAAAGGCACTGTTATACTGTGTTATGTTTCGTGCAAATTGTGGTTCTTGATTCTATACTTCTCACACACAACTGGCGAAAAACAAATCATGTGACCTGACCCACTGCACACTAGCACCCAGACTCCCAGATGTGTGTGAGAAAAACGTTTTCTGCTTCTTTCGTTCCTCAGCCTGCGGAAAACAACACTTTCTGTAACTTGTTTGTGCAGCTTGTCTCGCAACAATTTTGACTTTTGCAAGGAATGTTACACTAGTGGTACAAATATTTCATGCCATTGTGAGACAAGTTGTATGAAGTATTGCACAGTGTAACAGCACATTTAGTAGAGAGAGGGGTTAGAGTAAAAAAAGAGCCTGACGCTATGTCTATTGTTTGAGCTCTTCCAACTGGTGATCGGAAAGTGTAAACTGGTTAATTTATACCATGCAATACTAAATTCAGGGGCACCCAACGACAAGTTTCGGTAGATATCTGTTCGGTAGAGGGCAGTTCGCCTTGGGCTTTCGGCATCGATTAAGGAGTGCACTTGGATTTTCGTAACTAAAACGTGGCCTAAAAGTTTCGCAATGGGGATATCATAGCCCCTGAAGTTTTCGGAAAGGTCGTAATTGCTGTTTTTGGCAGTAAAAAACGTCAGCTAGCATTTTCGGAAAGAAAATTGTTCCCTAGAAAGTTAGTGGAAAGTTCATTTTAGCTCGCATTTTCTCAAAAGAAGATTTTGTTCCCTAACTTTTTTGGGCAATTAAAACTTCAGCTAGGGAATCCGAACAGATGAAATTCTTCTAGCTAACGAAAACACCACTTTAAACAGACTTCAAACACCATAAGGTACTGAAAAATGCCTTTCTACAGCTTTTGGTTGATTTGGCTCGTTGGGTGCCCCTGTAAAATAATTGTGAGCAAATACACAACAAATAAACAACAGCTACTTAACTTTTATTACTACTTTATTTGCATCAAATATAATCTTGAAGACAATTGAAGGGCTCAGTGGAAGAAGGGCATAAGTGACGATTTTGGTTATTTTGCTGACGTCCTCCAAATGAGCTGAAGTTTTGCATGTGGCCTTTGATACATTAGAAAAACATTGCCCTATATTCTTTTCGCTTTTTTTACGCTCAGTTTTCGAGAAAACGCGGACCAAAATACGCATTCTACGCGTCACTTAGCACAGTTTTTCCTGCTTGGATTACTGAAACTGGACATGAAATGATTGGCAGGGACTTATTGTTTGATAGTGTGACGTAGACTATAAGTTTAGCGGTTAAAACATCGATTCACTGATACGAAACTTACGCGGTTGAGGTCAGCTCGATCGGTACTGAGTTCCATTTAATCGCATTACGCCCGAGTGTTTGCCTGCTCGCCTGGTGGTAAAAAAGACATCATGAAGTCTTGAATTACCCGCAAGCCACTAGCTTCTCTGAAAGAATCCAAAGAAGTTTTCTCTGTGCTTTCCAAATCATGAAATCCCTCTGTTTTGGAGTACAGATTAAGGGGCCAGGTGATAAAAAGTCTGAAAGCAACTCTCGTCTTAAAAGCGGCCCTCCGTTGCTAGTCTCGGACCGTCTGTCAAAGGTTACCGTGCTAAAAGTTCGGAAAACGAGAGGTGTTTTGAGGGTGACTTTAGGCTGAAAATCTCCGATGTTTGATGAGAGTTGTCCGCGCTTGGAGGCCATAGTTTTCTCCCACAATTCATTGCGGCCACAGAGGGCGCTGTCACAGTGAAAAGTTCCCGCGGGTGACGTAACGGGATTAAATCCGCTCAGACTACGCGTACTATAGATTATTTTCACTTCGGAAACATTACGGAGAAATCATTGAAGACAGGGAAACCGGCAAGATGAAAAGTCCGTCCGTTTACGACGAGTATCCTGAATTTAATGCAAGGAAAAGTTGACGCGTGTGGCAAATACCAAAAGGGAAAATGCATTCGTTATCGTGTGGTGTTTTGTAAACCGGTTAAAACATGCTGGCGAATATCAACACATAAATCACTTTGCCGCGATGACCTCGGTTATTTCGCTTCCGTGGAGGCTTGTAAACATCACCAAAGAGCATTTTCATGCGAGCTAAACGTCAGCAAGAAGTATTTTCACGCGAGAAAAACAGCAAAATGTATTTCAAGTTGTGTGACGCATGACAGGACATTAACGATTCAATTTCAGAACATGCAAATAACGCCGTTAAGTCTAACTTAATTAACGTTAGCGCTAACCCCTTGAATGCTGTTTTCAAGTCAGACAAACTCTTTGCGCGCTGACTTAAGGTTAACCAAGGCTTCTGTGTGCTGTTTTAAGTCAACCAAGAATGTTGTGGACTGTTTCTGAGCCAAGCAAGCTTGTTGAGCGCTACGATTAAGCAAAACACGGGTAGTAACACCTGTAGTAAGTGCTGCATTCAAGAAAACAAGTAGACCCGGCATATTTCCAAGTCAGCTGGGCACCTTGTGCGCTGTTTATGAGTCAAAAAGTCATATAGCACATTATGGCTCATTGAGCAGAGACGTTCCGTGTTGTCTTAAGCCAATTACGAAATTTTGGCGCTTAGTTTTCATAAGAAGGGCTTGGTGGAAGACTGTGCTAAGTGACGTGTAGAATGTGTATTTTGGTCCGCGTTTTCTCGAAAACTGAGCGTAAAAAGAAGCGAAAGAAATATAGGGCAATGTTTTTCTAATGTATCAAAGGCCACATGCAAAACTTCAGCTCATTTGGAGGACGTCAGCAAAATAACCAAAATCGTCACTTATGCCCTTCTTCCACTGAGCCCTTCAATTATTTTACACAATTTACACAACCCGCCTATAGCATCAGCTAGTCTTGGCAGGTAATAAATAAACACTAAACATTATAAGCTAAAAGATTCATTACTTCTACAATATTACTATATTATAAGCTATGCATTAGATTACTACATTATAGCTAAAAGATACAGCTAAGTTACAAGGCGACCATGAATTTTGATTAAGCTATCAAACATTTTCTTGGTTTTTACCCTCAAATCAAAGACCTCAAAAAGAAACAAAAAATATGTATAATAGCATTGCTATTAAAAGGGGGTAGTTGTGTTGAGTTCATTGTCTGTGATCAATAGCAACAGGATATATGATTCATGTTGCTTAATAGCTGTACTGATGGCTTTCATGCAAGTCATTATTCAATTAGCCATTAATACAAAACTGTCATAAGAATATTTGGTCAGGCTGGCAATTAAGGGTAATTTTCTCTGTGAAAAAGTTACAGATAGTTTATTACAGTTGGAAAGAGGTGTCTACAGAGGCCCACAAGTGCACTCCAAATTCCAAATGACACTCCACATTTTAAATACACTCCTGATTCTGAAACCTCACTCCAAATTCTAAAACTTCACTCCGAATTCTAAAAGCTCACTCCAAATTCTAAATGCTCACTCCGAATTCCAAAAACTCACTCTGAATTCGAAAAGCTCACTCCAAATTCTAAATGCTCACTCCGAATTCTAAAAACTCACTCCGAATTCGAAAACTTCACTCCAAATTTGAAAACTTAACTCTGAATTAAAAAAACTCACTCCAAATTCTAAATGCTCATGTGGAAAAGCAGGAATCCGGACAGGCCAGAGAATCAGAAAACCGGAAAGTCGGAAAGCCACACGCAGCCGTTGTTTGTGTTGGCCCTATTCTCCCTCCCCACCAGGAGGGAGAATAGGACCGACACAAACAACGGCTGTGACAGAGGCTACAAGTAGTAATGCTGCAAAATATATAAGAATAGATGTTTGGCCAAAATGTTAACAAAGCTTAAGCACTTAAAGGGGCAGTGTCACGCTATTGTACCTTCACTTTGAAAAGCTTAAAACTGCCAATGCATCAGTGGAAACCTTAAAATAATGGTCTAGTTTTGCTGCTAAAGACTGTAGTACTGCATTGACACTATAAATTCCTGTATTCCATCAAAGATGACGAGGATGGAAATGGATTGAAATTTGAAAAAAACTTGCCAATTTTTTTCAAAATTTGAAGCTATGCATTGAAAAAATTATTATGGTTAGCTCTCAAAGCTAAAATTTCACTGGAATTCATCTTGCTGATTCTGTAGGAGCATTTTTTGCACGATAACAGGTTAAGGGCAGTAATTTTGGCAGAATTGAACCAAAAACAGCATAAATCCCAGTGACAGTGCTCCTTTAAGTCACTTGGAAAAACTATAAATACACAGCAATTAACACAAAAGTCGCACCTGGAAATGATAGCTATGGGGGCTGTGAATGGGTGAGGATCGATTTTTTTTAGCGCTTTAGTTTGTGTACAACCTTTCAAGAAAGTTTCACTTTCTTACCGTAAAGGTCCCAATCTTTTGAGTTTATGAGCTGTCTTTTGTCATTCAGTGCTATTTTTTCTCAGGGATTTTCAAGAGTCAGTCCTTTACTGAAACCGGTGTGGAGAAGCGATGCTCCAATACAGTATGGTGCCCAACATACTTTTACACTTTTAGATATCAACCTCGTGAAATCCAGTACTCTCCACTTCGGGCAACTGAGCACTCCGTCAGGCCTACCCTTACAGTAAGCCATAAACTTGGTTAATTTGCTCCAGGAAAGATAGGAATTCGTTTCACTCTGTTTTTTCTGTGAGGGCCGCTCTGCGTGGACCTGTTGGTTTCCTTAAGGGAAAACATGTACAAATAGAGTGTGGGATGTTCAGTGAAATCCCAGTAACATATATATACTTACTTATCCTCTCCCCGTCGGGCTTTTCAGGGATAGTTTACAATGCTTCACTAGGGTGAGATCGGACGTCAGCCTGTCAGTTCGTTTAACTCTATGTGGCCTTTCCGAATATTTATCCATCCATCCCTTGACATCCACTCATTGGATAGCCTGCACGCAGACGTCTCCTACTTCCTTTGTTGCACATGACAATGGAAATAGGAGACGTCTGCGCAGAGGCTACTCATCGATCATTGGAAGGAACAGACCAAGGGCCAAACCAAGGCTCCACTCCTGTCATCTACCTCACTCTGTAAGACATCAATCGTCTTCTCCGATTCTTTTAACCTAGTTTTATCGATGGCCCCATTTTAATTCTTTGTGCTCAAGATGTCTTTGGTGTTGTTTTCATGTTCTGGAATGTTTCATGTTCCTGGATTTATCAACTGTGCTTTACTGGTCTGTACATTCTCCGACATTAACAAATCAGGTTAAAAATAACCATCCCGTGGGAAAAGTTCATTCTGATTGGCTCATTTTTCTGGGTTCGTAAAGGAGGGCTTCATTTGAAACATTTCTTCCCTAAGATAGCGACCAAAGTTTGAAATGTTCTTAAAATGCAGAAGTAAAAACGTTTTCCATTAATTTTCTTTTTTTGATGCAATGCTCTCCTTCACTTCAACTGCTTGTGGTGCAAATGTGAGACATTCAAACGGGCCGGGAATTTTCGGATCGACGCCCTAATTGCGGTGAATATTGATATCAACACCAAATCTCTTTTTCATTGATAATTGACGCTTGTATTGGCTGTCATTAAGGGCCAGGGGCCAGGGATTTTCCCTGGCCAGTTCTGATAATTCTGGATTAGGTCCCCGGCTACTTTCTTAGAAAAATAGCATATTAACTGAATGACAACAGCTGGATTCCCCAGCTACTTTTTGCTCATCCCGCCTTGTTCAAAAATTAGTGACAGTCCTTGTATTATCTGTCAGAATGCCACTGCTTGTGGACATCTTTCTGGCTCCTAGCTCGTTCATACTCATAACACAATCAAAATGCAACATGTTACAGAGAAAAAGAAAATGAAACATCTTACTTTATCTACATTACGTCATACACAGACAAATTCATGCGAACCACAATGGAATACAATGATACACAAAAGCATTTTGACACCAAATTCTTCATGTCATTTAGAATAGTCACCACTGTACAGAGTCAGATCTTTTGAAGACTTATTTATTTACAAAATTTGCCCTGAGGTAGGTGGGCATACAATAGAACACTAGGTCCCCTATTAGAAAACCCACCACCTAACCATCCCCCTAAAAAAATTGAAACCCATTCCCTGGTACCCCAATATTATTGAAATATTGCCCTTTATCTCATCAAAATATAATTATTTTATAATGCTACTGACAAAACTGTGGTGAGAAGTTATTTCTGATTTCTGGCCTTCCGGTTTTCCCGGTTTCCGGATTCCTGATTTTCCAAAAGCTCGAGGTTTTAGAATTCGGACTGAGCATTTAGAATTTGGAGTGAGCTTTTCAAATTCGGAGTGAAGTTTCAGAATTTGGAGTGAGCTTTTAGAAATGGGAGTGAGCATTTAGAATTTGGGTAGGCTTTTACAATTCTGAGTGAAGTTTCAGAATTTGGAGTGCACTTTTAGAATTCAGAGTGAGCATTTCGAATTTGGAGTGAGTTTTAGAATTCGGAGTGAGCATTTTGAATTTGGAGTGAGCTTTCAAATTTGGAGTGAGTTTTTAGAATTATTTGGAGTGAGCATTTAGAATGTGGAGTGAGCTTTTAGAATTCGGAGTGAAGTTTTAGAATCAGGAGTGAGCTTTTAGAATTTGGAGTGAGGTTTCAGAATTAGGAGTGTATTTAAAAATGTAGAGTGTCATTTGGAATTTGGAGTGCACTTCTGGGCCACCGTAGGTGTCTGCTTGTAATTTGTAAATTTTAGCTGTTCAAATGAAAATAACTGTCATGCATCTTTTTAACAACTTGAATTAATCCTGTCAATCTGCTGTTTGTTACTTTGATTGTGTAATTGAGGACCAATGCTTTAAATATATTTTATATGTAACGTTCAATTTACAGGGGCCAAAACATTTCATGGTCAGCATGTTGTTGTTAAAGAAGCATATGATTCTCATTGCGGACAAGCTCATAGTTCAGGGCAGTTAAAGAGGGTAAGCTAGAAAGAATCTCTAGGTTGATTATATTCAAACATGCAAAAAGAATAAATTTCTTGTGTGACCATTTGGCAGTAGAACATTAACAAGCTGAGGTTTAACTAGTAAATAAATGTACCTCTTACTAACTGAGTTTGAGGTCTGTACTGTAAGTTACAGACCAAGTTTTTTCCCATTGATTTATGGCCCAAGCAGGAAGCACGCAGGCCATAAATTTATAGGAAAAATGAGAATCAGTAACTCACAGACATACAGACCAAGAAAACAAGGTAAGTAAGATATTTATTATACCTCTTAGGTTAATCCGCCGTGTAGGAAAGAAAACTAGTTGAAGTCAAGTGGACTGTACTGCAGAATACGGCCTGCAAAATTGACCAATCACAGCGTGTGTACTAAGTGAGAGATATAATTAAACAGAGGTTACACAACATGTCTACAGGATACACAGGATACAGGCTCCTGTGAGCTACCCTTGCCAAATACAGGTGTATTGCCATCAGTGAGATTTTAAGGAGACTCCACTGAGCTAACCGCCGCCCGGTTAGCTCAGTGGTAGAGCACCGGACTACTGTGTGGGAGGTCGTGGGTTCAAACCCCGGTCAGACCAACACTCAGGGTCTTTAAATAATTGAGGAGAAAGTGCTGCCTTTGTAATTAAATCTGCAAACGGTTAGACTTTCTAGTCTTCTCGGATAAGGACGATAAACCGTAGGTCCTGTCTCACAACACTTGTTCCTAATAATCTGTGGGACGTTAAAGAACCCACACACTGTTCGAAAAAAGAATAGGGGACGTAGTTCCCGGTGTGGTGGTCTAACTTTCATCTCTCTTGACATGTGTGGGCTGGGTGGGTGGGTGAGATCAAATATGGACTGATAGCGGCTGCCAGAGACGCCTTTACAGGCTGACGTCCGATCTCACCCTAGAGAAGAATTGTAAACCGCCATGAAACTATGTGATATGTGCAGTATATAAATCCATTACCATTATTACCATTATCAGTTTTTCAGCTTTGGATCCATTGAAATCAAAATTTCCTATACTGAAGACAAGCTTTAATTTCTTTGACAGTACTGACATCTTTTTGAGGACAGTAGTATGACCAACAACTGTTACCATTGGTGGTGTTTGTTTACGCAATTGGCTGCTCTTTTTTGAAAAAGGTCATCTTGCAATCCAGTCATACACTTCATAATGAAGCTTATCCAGGTACATTTTTCTTAAAAAAGAAATTCAGTCAAAACGTTGCATTTTTGCGAAATTCAGTTCAACTAAAAACTTTTCACGAGCCCAATTTTTTTCCTTTTATCCAAAAATTAAACAGCATTTCCAATAAAATTAATATGCCTTGTTTTTATTTTCCAGGAGAAACGTGTCGGTTACATCAAACATCCTCATCTCATGCCTCTTTATGCTTTCAGTGAAGAGAAAGGGTATGCAGTGTTCACTCATTGTAAATTTATTTTAATGAAATTCCTTATAGATTTAACATAAATGGTTCAAGTGTCATAATCAGGATAAAAACATTTAGAGCACAAAAGCTGTCGATTCCATCACAGAATCTTTATCAAGTGATAGAGTTCAATGTTTTGTCACATGATTTATACTGTGAACCATGTGACAAAACATCCTGGTAGATCACAGGGAGCTTGTAACCAGCATCCCAGTTCAGTGTTGCATCCCGACAGTAGTTCTCAATGGCCTCCCTGACTCTTCTCTTAAACATGTTTTAAAACTTCTCTCGCAAGGATCGAAGAAGAGGTGATATCCAGGGTGTGGCCTGAACACTTGAGGTGGTCCCACACTGCCACTGTTGTCACTCTTGTGATTGACACGTGTTCCCTGAATCTAACCCCAAAAGGTCTTGCTGTCTCTCCAATGTAGAATCTATCAACACCCTCGCATTGGATTTCATAAACTACCCCGCAGTTCTTTTCTTTAGGAGTAGGATCTTTTGGGTGAACCAGACCTGGCGCACACTACTGGCATACATGAACGTAACATCGTGCCAAGGCATGAAATCCATGCTTCTCTGGAATGCACGGTTTTCATGCAATAGCATGCGAAGTGGCACAGTTTTGGCACGGTTTAGGCACAGTTTTGGCACAAATATGGCACAGTTTTGGCATGCTTTAGGCACGGTTTAGGCATAGTTTAGGCACAGCCTTGGCATGTTTTTAGGAGAAATGAAAACAAGATACACTGCTTTCTTCCTCTTTCTATCAATAGCTATGAATCTAATCTAGTCTCCCCGAGGATCATTTTTGATAATTAAATCACAGGAAGATAATTAACAGTTCTTTTCCGGTGAGACTACAAACAGTGCCGTGTAAAAGAAATGAGAGCGAATTTTGATGAATTGTTCTTGCAAATTTTCGGGCGAAATTTCATATCACAAAATTTCGCAGATATGGTGGCGAAAATTCGCAAACTCTTTCGAAATTACGAAGAAGCAGTGTTTGATTTTTCGAAATTTTGAAAGAACAAATTTTCGAAGCAGCGACTGATTTTCGCCAAACTTTCGCTGTGGTGAAAAGAATAGCTGCAGTCTATTGTGTCGTTATTTTTAACATGAAACAACGAGCGTGTATTTTTGAGGCAGGTACAAAAGTTGGACTGGATCAACTCGGACCGCCAGTCCATGTCAGATCAACTCAGATAGACTCCCATTGTCTCGGATCATGAAAAAAAAAACCAAAACATAAAATTAAATGGAATTGAAACTTTTACCCATTTGAAGGTTAAAATTCCAGTTAAAAATGGGCCTAATCAAGATAGACTCGCGACGTTTTTCCATGTCATGCTGTGTAGTCCAGCCGCCATTTTGTTTCGGGCCGCCAAGCGGAGCACCATACCTATAGAAACCCGTCAACTGCTTTTCTCATGGTAAAAATGGCTAGCGGTATTGCTCGTGGGCGCGTACACACGACAACGACGACAACGGAGTCGCCCAATAATTAATAATATCCTAATAATAATCATAATAATCCAACATGGCGGCCATACTCCACCTGGCCCAGCTGACCAGCTACTTTACAGCGTACGTCTTTGATACTGGACATCCATCTTATAGCCAATTGACACCTGTCAAAACAAGGTATCTGCTGACCAGTGTAACGTGACCATATCGCGGGCTCAAGTTAAGACATCTTTGAGGTCAGCTGTTTTTTTGACATTGACCGCTGACCAGGTACTTGCTTTCGATTGGATCGCAGGCTCAAGCCAGGTGTGGGACACCCAAACCAAATAGAGGCCTTTAAAATTTTTTGCACACTTTCTGCGGCTCGTAATTTCACATTCAGTTGGTTTCTTTATTTTGAGCAAAACAACTGTTTGCTATTTTTGCGGATGCTTGTTTTTACTTTACTGAAGCTTACGTATTTTCAAATGGTAGAAACCTCTACAACACAGCGCTGGACAGTGAGGTAAATTAAATAACTCGGTTTAATCCTTGTTACTTTTGTTCAGGAATGAAACTTGTATTTTTCTCTCGAATGGATATAAATAACAATCATCTGTACTCGTTTTGGATGCAAAGAAGTAGTTGAATTGTTTGTTTGTTTTGTTACATTGTTTTCTTTGCAAGCGAACGAGTGTTTTTACTCGGCTTGGCTGACTGTTTTTCGACCTTGGTTCCTCAATAGCGTTAAGAAACTTTTGCCCTTATCTTATTAACATGTAATCGCAATGAGTCCTCATAAAATTAAGGATTAAAGGTGGAAACTCAAGCTCGAGTAGAAATAAAAAATCCGATCAAATGCATGTGCATGTGCACTTCTCAAAATCTGACATTAAGTTGTCAAAATGCTGCCAAAACAGTCAAAACCCACCGCGCTTCACTCGTCGTTTGAGAAAAGTCTTTAAGAGATCTTCGTCGAAAGCAGCCTGTAAACAACAATTATTAAGTTTCGCCGTCTTTAAACATGTCGGCTTAATTTGTTTGAACCAGTAAGAATCAGCGTTTGGATGTTAAAAACAGCGAAATGGGTTGACTGGCTGGCTGGTTTTGATAAATTTTATAGTGGACGGGTCTGCGAGAGAAATGCTTGTTTGGTTTGGCAAGCGCTTTCTTCATTATCTGGATGGTGTTTTGCCACTGAGAATCATTAATTGAAGAAGGTTCTTTGGAAGACATGGGAAGTAACAGTAAAACTATCAAAGCACTTAAGTGTTTTGTGTAAGCCAAGGAAAGATTTTGTGGGAAATGGCTCTATTATTCAGCTCTGTCGCATTCCGAGTGATTGCTGTCTCAGTAGTGATTCCTGTTGACTGCTCTAAACGATCAGTTGCGGACCTCTTTTTTGTCTTTTCTACGGACATTTATGTCAAATTTGCTAAGCAATTCTTTTCAAAAAAAAAACCTACCTCAATATTTTTATTTTGCTTTTTTAACATCTCCAAACTCAGTTTGGAAAGGCCGAGGAATTTTTATTACCTTACTCAATAGAACACTTGTTTTTAGGAGGGGTGGGGGTCCAAATCCGTAAAAGGGGATTCATATCTGCTAGCAGTTCTGGACTAGGGGGTCCAAATCTGATCCACAAGCAGATGTGGACTGGAGGGTGCAAATCCACGGGGGGTCCAAATCCAGTGTGCCACTGGCTCAGATCACCTTTCCATACTATTTTTTACAGCATATTTGGGTCTGTAGCTTGAGTGAGGTCAGATGGGTGATATGTCAAGCAGACTATATGTAAATGCCAGGAGAAAAAGAATGCTTTTGGAGCTCCGCTTTTAGGCTTGGCTAAATATATATATTATTCTAAGTGCCAGGTCCTCTCAGACTGGGCAACCCTAAAAGCCGGAATGGTGGAACGCCGGAACGGCGGAAAATCGCCCCAAATCCTGAAAGCCGGAACGACGGAAAATACCCCCAAATCCTAAGACCTGGAATGACAGAGAACACCCCCAAATCCTAAAACCCGGAATGACAGAAAATACCCTCAAATCCTAAACGACGAAACTACTGAAATATAAATAAATAAATGAAATATAAATACAAGGTTTGGGAAAACTAGTAATTTGAAATATTTGTGAGGTTGTGTCACCGAGATAGGTGACTTCCCATCAGTGTTCGTGTCACAGAATTATCCTGACAAAGGATAAAAACAGCCAAATAAATAAAGTCCAAAGTGTGTATTCTACAAAATATATATTTCCTTAATGCGTACATTTCCACAGAGATTAAAATGATATGGTACACAAAAACACATTTTTGACCGGAATTTTAACCTTCAAATGGGTAAAAGTTTCAATTCCATTTAATTTTTTTTTTTTTTTCATGATCTGAGATGATCTGAGTCAATCCGAACTGATCCGACTTGGACTGGTGGTCTGAGTTGATCCGGTCCAACTTTTGTACCTGCCTGAGTGTATTTTTGGTGTCCACGGCAAACATAAAATAGTGACATCTCTGGTTCTACAAAGAATACAGAGACAATTGAAATGGCAAAATTCTCATTCTTCAAGGCTGAAATTCGATATAAAACCTATTATCATGTGCCATCTAAAAAAAGACTTATTTGTTTGCAAGCAAAGTCTAGCATGCACTGCGAGCATGAATTTTCGGCGTCACAGTAAACATAAAATAGTGATATCTCCAGTTCTATAAGCCATACAGAGACGATTGAAATGACAAAATACTCTTTCTTCAAGACTGAAATTCAATATAAAACCATTTATGATGCCCCAGCTTAAGGAGGTCATCGATGGAAGCAGTAAGCTAATAAGCTTTTTACTTTCTTCGTGATTCTTGCCACAACTGAATAGCAGACCGAAAAACCTTCTTCACTAAGCTGTTTAAAAATTTGCTTGGGCTGTAAGCCTTTGAGGTGAAGGGTCTGAATTCGCTTACGAGCATAGGTTTGTACCATCAGCACGTTAAGCTATTGCAATTGAGTGTTGTTTATGTGGATCAGGTCAGTAACTTAAAACATTACATATGGTTGCCATGTCTATGAAACAAGATCAATGAAATCCTCGATGTCTGATGTCTCAAGAGAATTGAAACGAACAGCGTTTTGAAGACGTTCAAATCACTTCGAAAAAATTCGCAGCACTCTTCAACAATGCGAATGATTATGTACGAAATTTTTAGTTGCTGCTCAGAATTTTGATCAAAATTTCATTCAAACTTTTGTACACAAGTTTGAAATGTCGAAATTTAAAGACAAATGCGGCCTCAAAATTTCGTTCGAAAATTCACAGGAATAATCAATTTGGCAAAAAAAAAATTTGCCCATTTCTGCAGAAAAGTGACAAAATGTTCTGAAATCCATCAGAATGCGTTCTCATTTCTTTTGCACAGTGCTGTGAACAGAACGCACATATATTCACATGTTTAAGAGGCACGACTCAGGCTCACTTTCAGTACAGTGGCACACTTTAGACACAGTTTTGGCACACTTCATGCACACTTGGCACAGTTTAGGCATGGTTTAGGCACAGTTTTGGCACGGTTAAGGCACAGTTTTGGCATGGTTTAGGCACAGTTTTGGCACAGCCAGAGCACACTTTGGCACACTTTTATGCACACATTTTATGCCACGGCACATTGTACCACATTTTCTTCACTCAAAATAGCATTCTGATCTTAAAAACTCATTCTGATCTTAAAAACTACATAAATTGTAGTTTGAAAATGAGAACTCCTTACTAATCGAAAAACCACTTGAAGAGAGCTTATCTTATGAGCATTCTAAATGCCTATAATTTCCCTCACATAAGATAAAATAATTTGCTGGGCGAGAATTTTAAAAAGTTAGCCATTTACACAGAATGAGATCCAGCAACCAGTTGCCTCGCTCCTCATTGCCATAACTTTGTCAAAGTTTCAATTTTTAAAGCCAAATTTCGAGATAATAAATACTCATATTATGTTGTTATGTGTGAGGGAAAATGGAAAATTGCGTCCTGTTGTCTGATGGGGAGAAATTTAGAAATGTGCTGATCTGACTGAAAATGTTACCCTTGGTGTCAAAAATAACCCTATTTTAATTTGAACATTTTATCGTTAGTTTTTCCTCATAGAAAATCTGTATATTGAAAAAATATCTTCAACTGAATGGCCTCTAGGAACTTAAAGTTTCTGCCAATTATCAGCTTTATCTGATTTAGAATAAATATACAAGAGCGAAATAAAGTGCAATTTTTGGAGTTGTACACCAGTAGTGTGCGCAAGCCACCAAGAGTTGCCTAATGGTGTTAAATTAGGCTTGTGATAGGTGCCAACCCCCTGTTTCTTGAAAGCTTGTGCGAGTTGCTCTGACTGAGACCCCTTGTACATAAGGAAGTGGGACTCTGTAGGCAGAGCCACCTTTACGTTTTGTACCTGATGTTTCAGCTGTTCTGAGAGGGATTCTAAACATCCACGGTTTGTGGATGTTTAAAAGAAAAGTCAGGGCAGCCATTGAGATCTACTGGTGGGTCCCAACATTGAACTTAACTTCAGGCCACTATCTGCCAGAACACTTTCACAGTAAATTATGTGACAAAACATTGAACTCCATCTCTTGATGAAGATTTCCGTGATGGAATTGAAAGCTTGTGCATTCTAAAAGTTTTTGTCCTTCAATCTGTGATTTGGCAGGATCAAGTAACTCGTTCTTTAACAAAAAATTGCTTATAAGTTTATATATTACTAGTAGGTACTGGTATTTGCTTTCAACTCATCTTTCTATTGAATACAGCTGAACCTCCTTGTTTTGCAACCACCTCTTGTTAGCAGCAACTTCTTATAAGTGATCACTTTAATTTCCAAATGAAATACCAAAATTTTCCCAGTCAGATTGCTGTACTTGCAATTTCTCGCAAATGACCAGCTTTCGTATTAAAGCAACTGCAACCACAGTTTTCAGTGGTCAACTTCCAGCTGCCTGCAAGCGACCAGTTATTGCATAATCCTATCAGTTTCATGGTTCCATGCCTGGGTACAAATGTGTTAGCTGTCACACTTTTGCTCTCTTGCCTAGAGACTTGCAACATAAACATACGCTGTACACTGAAATGAATATTATTATAAAATAGATTAATACTAATTTATTGAATATTTCATATGGGAAAAATACTGTCTTTTATTTTGAGATTGCCTGCTTGACTCTATCAATTAGTATCAATTAAATAATCACTTATAATACAAAAAAATAGTTATACTGTACACATGCCATGCCCCCCCCCCCCCCCCCCACACACACACACACAGCTACATTGTACACACAGACAACAATACAATATACAACTGGTCAACCCTATTTTTTTCAGAGGTGTGCAAGTTATAAGTCAAGATTTTTTAAAAGTCTGCCCCATTTCGCTGTATGAAACGCTAACAGGACAGTATTTTTAGACTTTGTAATCACTACATACATGTAATTCAAGATTTTAAATCCTCCTTAATCTAGCCATAAAAACTTTTAAATGTAATTACAGGAAATGTTTTTTTTCTGCAACGAGAATAGCAATAATTAGTAAAATACATGACTGGCAAATAACTCTGACTCTCTTTGGCATTCCAAGCATATTTTTGTTGTTGTTAAGGTTATTTATATTTACATTTAAAATGTGTTCTCTTTTCCATCCAAGTCATATCCAAGGCTCTCGATCTTTGTTTTCAGCCAAGCTGTCATTTTCTTGTTGTCTCCAGTAATCGCAGCACTGGGTAAATCTTTACTATCGATGTTTATTAACATAGGTCAAAATCAAATTTAGGTCAAAATGATTTTAACCTACCAGTAGGTCAAAATGAAATTCCTTTGTATCCTAACTGTAATCTTTCATCAATCATGAATAATTAGTGCTAGAAGACAAAGGAATTTCATTTTGACCTGGGTTATGAAATCAATTCAATCTTTTCAAATTTAGACCTGCCTGGCAGTGATCTGACCTCTCTTAAGCAACCACCTCCTGTAAGTGACCACCAGTGCTTGACATTTTGAGTGGTTGCTTACAGTACATTTGACTGTACTTTGTTTTCATCTTAATTATGTCTGATTACTTTACCAGAATTCCTGAATTTGAGTGGCTGTTACAAGCTGTCTGTGCAGTTGGTGTTTGCAGCCTCAGTGTTACCTCATTATTTTTCTCTACAGAAAACCTTGTTGTCTTATGTATCCTAAAATGGCCACTGACTTAGACAAAGCACTGCGAATGGATTTAAGTGGAAAGAAGAAGTTGCCTTGGGAGTACAGAGTTAGGATAGCTCTTCACACAGCCAGGGCACTGAAGTATTTGCACACAGAAGTAAAAAATGAGAAAAATGTCAGGTTGGTACACGTAACAGATATAGTTCTGTTAATAATTACTGGGTATTTTCAAAAGTTTAGATAGATGCTTTATATTTATTGGTATCAATTTATTCAGTTGCTGTGTCATTAATAATGATCATGGGATGGTGACATCTGGTGATGATGATTATGGTGGTGATATTAATAATGATGAAACAGTGTAGTGATGATGCACCATTCCATCAAATCATAGCATGCATTTAATTATACACAATACATGTTTGTACAGGAAATCCACAGATGAGCTGAACATCTTCTTGAATAGTCCTCATTATTATTTTTATTGTTCATAATTAGGGAAATTGAAAGGATATTCCACACAGGGAACATATATTGCTTTTTTGCCTTAAAATCCAAAATACCTCTAAACTCACTCCACTTTCAATTGGCATATAGACTGGAAATATTAAATGGTGTCAGAAATGAAGTTCTGCTCTTATTTTGCTATTACATTGTAGAAAACTAGGATCTGAAGGATTAATCAGCTTATGACTTAAAATTGGCAAAAACTCAAGAAACAGAAACAAAAGGATCTGATGCATGGGTGATTTCTTTTGCTTTGAGTTGGTTCAGTTTTTAGGCAAAAGTCATGTGCTAATTTGCTGAGTCCAGGCCTTTAAATTAAAAATACCAGTAAGTGCAGAACTTCATTTCTGACACCATAACAAGTCTGTATGCCAAAGCAGAGCAAATTTAGAGCTCTAGATTTGGATTTTAAGACCAAAAAATGTTATACACCCCTTTTGTGGAATGCCCTTCAATTGAGAAGATGAGAGAAAAGGATAATTGTTTATTATACTGCAGGCAAGAGATTGTACACATGGATGTAAAGCCAGGGAACATTTTCTTGGATGAAAGTTTCAATGCTCGTCTTGGAGATGCAGGAATGGCTCAGGAGTTACCAATGGGGTACTCATTTGCCTCCCTCAGTCAAATGCGTGGAACGCTGGGGTATTTAGATCCTGCTAACTTTGATGGAAGACACTTCAGACCCAGCAATGACATTTTTTCCTACGGAGTTGGTATGCTCAACAAGTTTTCTATTTTTAATTATAATGTTTAGGGTTAATTCTCATGAATATGCATTCTTTGCCTTAATAAACACTTCTGTATAAGCCACGGTAGACCTTTCCACGGTTTCTGACATCATTTTCACTGGGGGGAAAACACAGCTAAAATTAATGTTAAATGTATGGGATTTTGGCTGACTTTGAACTGCTGTAACGCCATTACAAAGAGGCGGATTTCCATTATAGTGAAAATGTCTTTTAAAGGACTTTGGTACTGCGATTATTTTCATGGAAGTATAAGGAGCAGATTCAGGCTACAACAGCCGTAAATGAATTTTTATGATTTCACACAAACTCTTCTAATCAAAATTATGCAAACTGCCGCAAAATTAGAAACCACGTGCAAAGATTTATAATTTGAATTTACGGAAGTCGTACCTTCTTTAATGGCCTTATTTTCTGTTGGATTGAATGATATCAATAAAGCTGTTTTAATAAATTAGTGGCAAATGTCGGAAATCCACCTCTTTGTAGCGGTTCAAAGTCGGTGAAAATCCCATGCATTTACTGTAATTTTAGCCGTGTTTGTTCCCCAGTCAAAATGGCATCAGAAACCGCGGAAAGGTCTAATGATCTAAGGATCAACTTACTAGTTTTCCATTTTATAATAATATTGAAATATATCAAATTTGTGGTACTGATAATCATTTTTTCATGGGACAGCTAGCTAGTCTGCTTTCTGAAAGAACAAGACATTAATTGAGGAGGCTAGTGGAAAACCCTCCTAAGTGACTATTTAGGTCAAAAATTTTTTCGTCAAAAGTGCCCAATTTTTTGCATATGGCCTTCAATTTACTTACTTAACAATGTCTTGCTGTTTTTTATGTACAACGGAAAGCTAAAAGTTATTTTTAGCTTTCCGTTGTACATAATACATTTTACTCCTAGCCTAATAATAATAATAATAATAATAATATTAATAATGAAAATAATAACAATAATAATAATAATAATAACAGCCGATACACAATACAATAAGATATCAGGGTCCATATATCTGGTCCAAGCTCAGTAAAGAATTAAGGACGTCACCAACCCTCGCAATATTTAAGACCATTTTTTTCTTTTTATTACTATTTATAGTGCTAATTTATATATATTTTTTAAATTTTAAATTTAAAGCGTTGTACTAAGTTTTCACTATAGTTAACGGGCTACGCTCAAGCACCCCTGTCATACTATTTTAATTGTATATAGTACACAAAAGTTTTAAGTGCTGCATAATAATAAGAAACAATTTATCAGTTTAACCTGCATGACAGCAGAATGAATAGGATTACACCTAGTTTTTTTCAGAATAGAGCAGTTGAGTTGAGCATCGAAAGTGAATTGTGTTTGCTTTGGTTTTGGATTGCTTTGCTCCATGATTGACTAGCAGAACTCATGCCACTTTCTCAAACAAAGTGAAGGAAAGCAGAAACCAATCACGAATTACATGCACACATTTCCCCACGCTAAAATTCAACTGGTTACATGTAATTGCTTTGAATTACTTGGAAACAGATGGCATAATTGTGCCTCCAACGAGGAAAAAGTTGATTGGTTCTTGAATGGTATTTCTAATGCTGATTTTCAAACTAACACAAAGTTTTTTCAGTATGTATCTGCTAACTTCCAATACTTGGCGTGTGTCTTGTCTGATTGTGAACTGCAAACGTATTCTTTTTACTCGGCCTTTCCACGGGAAGGCCGAGTCTATATCTGAGCTTGGTTTTTCTTCGTTGTTTTATTCTTCGTAGTGTTTCATCCACAAAGCTCACTTCCGGCATTTCTGCGCAAGGGCAAACTTAAAATAGCAATACTTCATGGATGGCCCTGGGACGAACTAGGTTGCTCAAAAACAATGCTACCATCTGTCGCCATGTTAGATAACAGACATACATACATTTCACATACACTAAAATGTTGATTCACCTAGGCTTGCATTTTTGAGGTGTGAACAACTAATATGTTAAGAGAAGTGTCTATATGATTGTTTGCAAGTTCAACAGCGGGACGAAAGGTTTTAATATGGCCAAACTAACCTCCAGACGTAGTTAGCTCAAGATGGCTACCTATGCTAGATGCTTACGTGACATGAAATTTATCCAGCTATAGCTAGAACTGACTGCAGACACCTTACTCCAAACAGTTTCACCCTGCTGAATATTTTTTTCTCTTCACATTTCACTGAGATTCCAGATAATGTTTTTGCCAAAAAATCACCCGTTCTTTAATGGTCTTTAATGCAAGCTAGCGGACCTATATGAGGAAACAAACTCCTGGGATCAAAAGCAGTCAAAAGCCATTAATCATTCATTGTTTTTATGGGTCATCATTTTCTAGGTAGTCGGTTTTCTATGCTATCATGTTTTGGGTTGTCGTTTCCTAGACATCCATAACACAAGCAATATTGACTGTACTTGAAAAATATGTTGTATTAAAGAAGGCAGTGCTACTATCTGTACATGATGAATGTCATGTCATAGTGTGAAAATGAAATATGGAAAGGAATGCAGATTTTGTTATTCTAACTTTGCCGTAATATTACAACCGTGTGGGTGAATCGGTGAAGTTCTACCTGATTGCCACTTAATTGTGCAAGGCAGAGTGAAGGCCAATATGGCCTCTTGTTTAATATATGGACTGTAAACAGCATATAAGCTCTCTAGATGTACCCTTTGTGCTTTTAGAGCAAATGTTGAAATAAATATTGTTTATATATAAAAAAAGTTGCTTTAAATTCTGATTGGCCCATCGCACTGTTCCGGTCTGTTGTGATTGGCTGGAGTAATCAGGTTGGTTTTGGTTTTTATTTATGACTCAATTGAAAACTGCTCTTGACTACAGTTGTGGCTATTAACAGGGTCCATTAACACTGGCAGAAATATGGTCTTAATATGCAATATATTCACATCAATAATTTACTTTGGGAAGTTTTGTTGGGAAAACTTAACAAAAAACTAAAATGTCCAGCTAATCATCCTCAAAAAAATCACCTTAACAAACACTACAACTGCATGTTTTAGAGTAAAAGGAGGAGTCTACTTATATGTTGATTATATTCCCCTCTTTTTTTAATTCCCATCTTTTAGTGAAGTAACTATGTAATTATTGTACAGTGTAATTTAAAACTTTATAATAGTTAAGTAGATGATTAATATCCTTCAGACAGTATTCCTATCAGCTCAATTACACTAATATTTACCACTTAATTTCTACTTTCATGACTTCTTTGTAAGACCTAAAATACTGATTTAAACTCTACCTGCGTAGATTAACATTTTGCTATTTGTGGGATAGTGTGACCTTTTTATTTATAAGATTTATAATTATCAATAAACTTGGAACTTGAAACTTGAAACTCACAAAGTACAGCAAGGACGCAGCTCAACAAGGTTGAACCAATAGGATAATAC